>JAVKPL010012186.1:0-56439 GCA_032173675.1 Gastrolobium villosum | reverse complement strand
TAAAGGAAAGGCGTAGTCTTTAAGTTGTATGCTTGTTGTGCATAAATATTTCAGTATTATTGGTCCATATCAGATTGTGATATTGCTGTTTGTGGACTTGTAGTGGTTGGACTCTTGGCTTGGATAGCTAGCTTGCAAGGTAAGCTTTCGTGTCCTCGGTTTAGCCATTTTGATGTTCCACCATGTCCCATGGGGATGGGTTTATGCATGCTGTGTTACATGCTTTATTATTTTGGAAATGCTGTTGAGCTATTTATATGCAATGAGCTTTTGTGAGATGCATGTGGTGTCCACCTAGACGGCAATCCTGAGTATGTAGTACATACAAGATGGAGAAGCTGTGGGTGAGGTGCAGGTAGTATCCATGTACTCATGTAGGTACAAGCGTATTCCTACATTTCTCTGGCCAGTAGATTTGAAAGCACACATGACATGATTAATTGCTGCATCGCATGATTTTAGAACTTATATTGTAATACTGTTTTTAGAACTTATATTACACATGTAAGTGAGCTTGGGGTGAGAGTACATTTGAGGACCCTTGTCTTACTGAGATTTCTTGTTAGAGATCTCACCCCACGTTTGGGGACGCTTCTTCAGGATCAGGTAATGTTGAGGCTCAGGTAGCAGGCCCGAGCTGAGTTGATAGTATGATTTGCTGTTCTGCTGGATTGATTGCTGTTATATTATGTTTTCCGCTTTGATTATGCTATTTATGTTGAGACTGTTATTGGGCAATGTTGCCTTATTTTGGTGAGCATGGGGTTTGTCCATGCCACATGATTGTGTTATTGTCCTTTAAACTAATGTTGTAATTAAAGTATCAGGATTTTGGCCCAGGCTGCGTGTTGTAGTCCTGTGGTATTAGATACTCACCTTATACTTATGTACGAGGTATTCAGTTAGTTGTCTTGCAATTTACATACAGGCAGTATTTTTATGAAAATGATTAAGTAATCAAGTTGGTTAAGTTAATGACGTCATAATCGAATTAAAGAAAAAGTTATTCCGCATTTTAATTAAGCGTGGCTTAATACGATAGTGTGTTAACAATCCGGGTTAACACGGCTGTTACATTTTATGGTATCGAAGCACTTTCTAGGGAAAAGCCTGTATGTATTGCAATAACTCAGGATGTGTCGTTGCGTGTCTACTTTGTGTTCTCTCTGACTGGTGTGTGTTATGATAATGCATATGTGACCACATGGCGTGGGCCTGATCAACTCATTCTTTGTGTAACTTGTGCAGAGTCATGGTGCCACCAAGGAGGAACACAAGTCGAGCGAGGATCAGACGGGTCCCTGTAGTGGCGCACTGAGGCTGAGATGCAGGCGGCCCGACTAGCCGACCAGGAAGCCACGAGGCTGGCGAACCGGGCAATGCTGGACGCAATTCGAGATGCGAACCGGCAAACCAAGGCAGAGGTTCTGGAGGAGAACCGGATGGCCAACATGACTATGATGAGGGTCATGTTGGAGGAGTTTGGGGCTGGTCCTGCTGCTGGCCAGGGTCCTCCACCACCTCCACCGCCGCCACCGCCTCCACCTCCGCCTAGTCAACAGGAGGACACCCCGAGCCAGATGGGTGAGGGTAGTCATTTTACGGGGGCTATGCAGACTATCCCCGTACTTGCTGAGGATCGTGACGAGATCGATCGCCGGCTGAATGCTTTCCGCAAGCATAAGCCACCTACCTTCGACGGACCGTATGATCCCATTGCTGCTGCCAGATGGCTTCAGGCGTTGGACAAGATCTTCCGGATCATGCAGTGCACCGATCCGCAGAAGCTGTTGTTCGCTACTTACATGCTGGAGGGCGAGGCCCATGAGTGGTGGACCAACCTTTCTCAGGTCTACGAGATGCAGGGCCATGTGATGACGTGGCCATTCTTCGAGGAGAGCTTCCTGGGTCAGTACTTCCCTTATGACTCACAGGAGAGGAAGCAGGGGGAGTTTGACCGGTTGGTTCAGGGCTCGTTTTCTGTCGACGAGTACCTGGCCAAGTTTAATGAGCTGGTCAAGTTCTCTCATTTTCGTATGGCGAGACCGACTCCCGTTTTTCTTGCGGCTAAGTTCCGGAGGGAACTTAATGAGGACATTGCTGGACATCTTCCTGGTTCTGCTTCGAGAGACTTCGGAGCTTTAGTACAGCAGTGCCGCGACATTGAGGACTATTGCCGTGCGTGTCAGGCCAAGAAGGCCAAGATTGAGGTGCCATAGAGTACTGGCGGTTCCGCTCCCTGGAGGGACAAGAATTTTGCGAACAAGGGCATGGGCAAACCGTTGGCGGCTAAGCAAGCGCCAAATCAGTTCAGAAAGACTGCTGCTCAGGGGAACACAGCTAGACCTCCTGCTCCCAGATGCTCTGGATGCGGGAAGTCACATTTTGGGCCGTGCTCTACCGGTCAGCTGATATGCTTCCAGTGTGGCAAGGAGGGCCACTATTCCAGAGATTGCCCGACGGCGAGAGTTGCTGCAGTGCAGGCTGTGCCATTGCAGATGGTTCCTGCTGGGGCACCAGCAGTGCCACCTACTACAGGGCGTGTGTACACACTGGATCGTCAGCAGTTGTACAGAGCTCCGAACCTGGTCAGAGGTACTGTTACCATTGGTGGTTCAGCTGTTGATGTGCTATTTGATTCCGGGGCAACACACTCTTTTGTTGCTACCCCTATTGCTGTGGGGCTTGAGTTGCCCAGTGATGTGCTTTCTCCACCGATGCGGGTGACCACCGCCACCGGAGAAAAATGTTTGACGTCCACTGTTCACCGCAATGTAGCGTTTCAGTGGGATGGCCGTGATTTCTCGGTAGATCTGATAGGATTGCCGATGGCCAACCTTCAGATTATTTTGGGCATGGATTGGTTGTCCAGAAACTGTGCAATGATTGATTGCTGTGCCAAGAAAGTGGTGATGTCTCCGGGTGGGTCCACAGCCAGTTCCTCACCGTTCATTTCAGTCCTGCAGGCGAGGAGGGCCTTGAGAGCAGGGGCATTTGGCTATGTCATGTTGGGAGGTTTGGTGAGTGGGACACAGGAGGATCTCACTGGCATTCTTGTGGTGAGGGAATTCCTCGAGGTGTTTCCTGAGGAGATTCCTGAGTTTCCACCGCAGCGGGAGATAGAGTTCTCCATTGACTTATTGCCTGGTGTGGGGCCCATCTCATTGGCTCCATACCGGATGTCGCCATCGGAGTTGGCGGAGCTGAAGAAGCATATTGAGGAGCTTTCAGCGAAAGACTTTATTCGGCCGAGCGTGTCTCCCTGGGGAGCACCGGTCATATTTGTGAAAAAGAAAGATGGGACCATGCGGTTGTGCACCGATTACAGACAATTGAACAAGGTGACAATCAAGAACAAGTACCCTCTTCCACGCATTGATGATTTGCTGGATCAGCTCAGGGGTGCTTGTGTATTCCAAGATTGACCTCCGGTCCGGTTACCATCAGATACGGGTAAAGCCGGAGGATGTCCCAAAGACAGCGTTTCGCTCGAGGTACGGGCACTACGAGTACTTGGTGATCCCGTTTGGACTCACCAATGCACCCGCAGTGTTTATGGACTACATGAACAGGATTTTCCAGCCGTACCTGGATCAGTTTGTGATCGTCTTCATTGATGACATCTTGATCTACTCCAAGACGGAGGAGGAGCATACCGAGCACTTGAAGATTGTGTTGCAAGTGCTAAAAGAGAAAAAGCTCTATGCGAAGCCGTCAAAATGTGAGTTTTGGCTCAAGGCGGTGAAATTTCTGGGTCATGTGATTTCTGCTAATGGAGTTGCCTTTGATCCTAACAAGATTGAGGCCGTGATGGATTGGGAGAGGCCCAAGACGGTTACGGAAGTGAGAAGCTTCTTGGGTTTGGCCGGGTACTACAGGAGGTTCATAGAGGGATTCTCCAAGATGGTGCTACCAATGACTCGCCTGACCCGAAAGGAGACTCCATTCGTGTGGACACATGAGTGTGAGGAGTGTTTCCAGGAGTTGAAGGAGAGACTGACTACTGCTCCTGTGTGAGTTCTTCCTGATCCTGCGGAACAGTTTGAGTTATACTGCGATGCTTCTGGAAAGGGGCTGGGCTGTGTGCTGATGCAGAAAGGGAAAGCGGTTGCTTACGCTTCAAGACAGTTGAAACCTCATGAGGAGAACTACCCGACTCACGACTTGGAGTTGGCAGCCATTGTTTTTGCTTTCAAGATTTGGAGGCATTACCTGTTTGGCATGAAGTTTGCTGTATTCAGTGACCATAAGAGCCTGAAGTATCTGTTTGACCAGAAGGAGTTGAACATGAGACAGCGAAGATGGATGGAGTTTTTGAAGGACTACGACTTTGAGTTGAGGTATCACCCTGGCAAGGCCAATGTGGTAGCCGATGCTTTGAGTCGGAAATCCGTGAGCTTATCCAGCTTGATGATGAACGATTACGAGATGATCGAGAAGTTCAGAGACTTGAGAGTGAACTCCTTGTTTGGGGGTGCACTGCTCGAAATGGAGACAGCAGAAGTGATTAATGAGCTGATGGAAAAGATCAAAGAGGCGCAAGTGCAAAGAGAGTGCCTGGATTACGTGAAGAACCAGGACGGTGTGTCTTGGAATGATGATGGTTTATTGTTGTTTCAGAAGAGGATTGTTATTCCTCGAGGGCCACTGACCGAAGAGGTTATGGCAGAGGCTCATACGGGCCGGTTCACTATCCACCCTGGTGCCACAAAAATGTACCAGGACCTAAAGAGAAATTTTTGGTGGCCGGGCATGAAGAAGGACATAGCGGTCTACGTGTCCAAGTGTTTGATATGTCAGAAAGTGAAGATCGAGCACCAGAAACCGTCTGGTAAACTTCAACCTCTGGAGATTCCACAGTGGAAGTGGGAGAGTATTTCCATGGACTTCGTGGTGGGATTGCCTAAAACTCAGGCTGGTTGTGACTCTATCTGGGTCATAGTGGACAGATTGACCAAGTCTGCCCATTTTCTTCCAGTGAAGGTGAGCTTCACTACAGAGCAGTTGGCCAAGCTTTATGTCCGCGAGATTGTGAGGCTTCACGGGGTGCCCGAGAATATCATCAGTGATAGGGACCCGAAGTTCACATCTCGGTTCTGGGAGGCGCTGCAGGAGGCTTTTGGTACGCAGTTGAGATTGAGTACCGCCTATCACCCTCAGACTGACGGACAGACTGAGCGGACCATCCAGACATTGGAGGACATGTTGAGAGCTTGCACGTTGGAGCAGGGTTCTGCATGGGATAGGTACCTTCCGTTGGTTGAATTTTCATACAACAACAGTTTTCATGCTAGTCTGGGCATGGCACCCTACGAGGCGCTGTATGGTAGGAGGTGTCGGACTCCTACCTGCTGGTCTGAGGTTGGAGATAAAGAGCTTTTCGGCTTGGACTTCGTCCAAGATACTACCCTTCAGATCCAGATGATCAGGGAAAAGTTGAAGCAGGCGCAGAATCGCCAGAAAAGCTACTACGATGTCAAGCATCGACCACTGGATTCAGTGAGGGTGAGCACGTGTTTGTGAAACTTTCACCTATCACCGGTGTTGGACGGGCACTCGGCGTGAGGAAGTTGAGCCCGCGATTCATTGGGCCCTACCAGATCCTTGGTAGAGTAGGACCAGTTGCCTATCGACTCGCCTTACCTCCGAACTTAGCCAACATCCACGACGTGTTTCACGTGTCTCAGCTTCGGAAATACATAGCAGACCCTTCGCACGTGGTGCAGCCGGATGATGTGGAGGTTCGGGAGAACCTAAAGACTCCCGTCGAACCACTCAAGATTCTCGATCGAGGCGAGAAACAGCTCAGAAGCAAGATCATTCCGATGGTCAAAGTGCAATGGTCAGGAAGAACTCCTGAGGAGTGTACCTGGGAGCGAGAGGATGAGCTTCTCCGACAGTATCCCGACTTTCGAGACAGGTATGTTTCTGATTTTGAGGACAAAATCCTTAAAAAGGTGGGGTGAATGTAAGAACCCGCACCGCTAATTAAGGTAATTAGTAAATTAATTATGATAATTAGGAAATAACTCCATAATTGACTCTAATAATTAATATTGGGCTTAGATAATTATACTGAGTGTGTATAAATGCTGAAAGTCGCTTTTCGGAAGAAAAGCGCAGATACCGGTTCTGCTACTCGGTATAAATGCGTACCGGAAAAGTATCCCGGAAAATTATAACGAATGCATGATAATTACTAGAATATTATGTAGGACTTGTAAAACAAGTTTCAAGTCAAAATGACGTAATCTGATGCCAGAACTGATACTGGCTATGGAAAAGCGCGTACCGGAAAGGTGCTCCGAAAAATAAAATAAAAATATGATAAATCTTAGAAAAATGCGTAGGTCTAGATTCCAAAGTTTGGGATCAATATCTTTTACTTTGCTATTAAGGCTAATACTGCGCGGTTAGTGGCTTGTGCCTATAAATAGACCCATTAAGGGGCACAAAACCCTAGGCATGCACATATGAACGTGAGAGTGAGGGGGCTGAAGGGTTGTGGGGCTGTGCTCTTGTGGGAAACATTGTTTCTTTGGTCTTTCTCTCTTCTTTGATCAAAGTTGACACCTTTGGCTTTGATTCTTCACCCTCCTTCTTCTATGCACCTTGGTTGTGTGTGGTGAGCCTTGTTTCCTGAGTTGAGGGGTAGTTAGTGAGCTGAGTTTGGAGCTTTAGTGATGGCTACTTTGTGGTAGTCATTGTAAGCTTCAAAGTGCCTTCTTGTGGTGCAAGAACCCATCTTGAAGTGCCATTTTCGTGCTCCTACTTAGGCTGAGTTGAGGAGCTTGTGGAGAGCTCCAAGAGCTTCATACCTCTGTCCATTTCTGCCTTAAGCCTTGGGGTAAGTTATCTCACCATGATCATGAGTTTATCTTGCTTAAAGGTGGTGTCTTGGCATGTAAAAAGTTAAAATGAAGTAACCAACACCTAAATGAACTTGTATATGCTTAAAGATGCATGCTTTAACGTGTACATGTGTTAAAAGTTGGATCTTTGGGATGGATATTCACGAAATGCAGAAACTGCATTCTGTCGTGAGATATCCGGATATTTGTCGAACAGATATCCGGATATCAGTATCCGGATATGGTATCCGGATATTGATATCCGGATATGGGATCTGGGTATCCGGATATGACATATCCGGATATGTCCAGTGTGATATCCGGATATGGCATATCCGGATATGCCCCTTCTGATATCCGGATATCCTGGGTTCTGCGCAGACAGTAGCTTTACTGTATGAACAGCAAGCTATTGGGTGTGTGTGGACCCTAGTTTAAGGAAGTTGAACTTCTGTAATTAATGAACTAAGTCAGAATCACATGATTAAGGGCTTATGGCTTTGTTGGAAGCCTTAAGACGTAAAACGTAAAGGAAAGGCGTAGTCTTTAAGTTGTATGCTTGTTGTGCATAAATATTGATGTATTATTGATCCATATCAGATTGTGATACTGCTGTTTGTGGACTTGTGAGTGGTTGGACTCTTGGCTTGGATAGCTAGCTTGCAAGGTAAGCTTTCGTGTCCTCGGTTTAGCCATTTTGATGTTCCACCATGTCCCATGGGGATGGATTTATGCATGCTGTGTTACATGCTTTATTATTTTGGAAATGCTGTTGAGCTATTTATATGCAATGAGCTTTTATGAGATGCATGTGGTGTCCACCTAGACGGCAATCCTGAGTATGTAGTACATACAAGATGGAGAAGCTGTGGGTGAGGTGCAGGTAGTATCCATGTACTCATGTAGGCATAGACGTATTCCTACATTTCTCTGGCCAGTAGATTTGAAAGCACACATGGCATGATTAATTGCTGCATCGCATGATTTTAGAACTTATATTGTAATACTGTTTTTAGAACTTATATTACACATGTAAGTGAGCTTGGGGTGGAGACTCCTTGAGGACCCCTTGTCTTATTGAGATTTCTTGTTAGAGATCTCACCCCACGTTTGGGGACGCTTATTTCAGGATCAGGTAATGTTGAGGGCTCAGGTGGCAGGAGGCCCGAGCTGAGTTGATAGTATGATTTGCTGTTCTGCCGGATTGACTGCTGTTATATTATGTTTTCCGCTTTGATTATGCTATTTATGTTGAGACTGTTATTGGGCAATGTTGCCTTATTTGGTGAGCATGGGGTTTGTCCATGCCACATGATTGTGTTATTGTCCTTTAAACTAATGTTGTAATTAAAGTATCAGGATTTTGGCCCAGGCTGCGTGTTGTAGTCCTGTGGTATTAGATACTCACCTTATACTTATGTACGAGGTATTCAGTTAGTTGTCTTGCAATTTACATACAGGCAGTATTTTTATGAAAATGATTTTGTAATCAAGTTGGTTAAGTTAATGACGTCATAATTGAATTAAAGAAAAAGTTATTCCGCATTTTAATTAAGTGTGGCTTAATACGATAGTGTGTTAACAATCCGGGTTAACACGGGCTGTTACAAAGACCGCTTCAACAAGAAAACATCTCATAGACCATTCGTCCGGGAACGCCAATTCATCTTGGACACGGATGAATACCCAGATTTCCAGTCTCAACTGAGGAGACGGGAATGGGTCACTTTTGGGGAGATATTGGTGAACAGCAGCCCGGCTATAGCCCGGGAGTTCTTTGCCAATGCTTACAATGGAGATCAAGGAGGGCAGCGGACCTTCATGAGTTGGGTGAGAAGTAAGCAGGTCAAATATGATGCCTATACCATCCAGAAGCTGCTGAAGATCAAAGGCAGTGACACTACTCAGGCCTTGACTTGTGACTTCCGCCGAAATTGGCGGAAGATTGATGTCCCACCCAGGAGGAGGGATCCTACCTTTGAGGGATGGACCAAATTGGGGGCAGCTGAACCCACTTTGCACACAGTTGCAAAACCTGGGGAGAAATGGGAGATGAGGGTCAATCCCAAACTGCTGTGGTTGAGGCAGTTAAATGGAGAAGCAAGAGTCTGGTTCCATTTCATTGTCTCCAATATCATGCCTTCATCTAATCAGGCGGAGGTGAACTTGATGCGGTCTGTTTTGATTTCCACTATCATGAATAAGGGAAAAGTAGAGTTGTCTACCCTTCTTCAAGACAGTATTTATGATATGGCCTACTCTGACACCTGTACATTCTCTCATGGCCATTGCTCTCTGATTCAGCTGTTATGCCAGAAAGCTGGAGTTGACATTACTGATAATGGAGTGCAAGTCAAACTGCACCCCAAAATTGATGCCAAGCTGATTCGGGATCAGTTAAGAATTTGAGGGGAAGGTCCAAGGGGATTGACACCGGGAAGGAAGCAAGGAGAGAAGCCAGAGGATGCTGACTTCGAAGAGCGCATTAGAGCAGGGGAACAGTGGTTGAGAACTGGAGATATGCGTATGGGCCACTTACGTCGTCGCCTCAAATTTATGCAGAGCAGTCATTCCAGACACATGTTATAAAGATGCTGAATGACATTTGTGAGGCCCAGGGACTCGAGACGTCCACTTTTCAGCCTGCTGTGTACCCTCATTCTGAGGAGGAGGATGCTTTCGAGGCAGCAGCTGCCGCCCATATGCGTGATGACAGCGAGTCGTCTGATGATGACATTGAGCAGGATGTTCAGGCCCCGGGTGGAGAGCCAGTTGCTGCGAGTCAGGATGGTGCCGGACCATCAGCTGGGGCTAGTGCAGGAGCCGGGATCAGTACAGGTGCTGCACAGACAGATTATACACCGCTCCCGCATTCTGACCTAGGAGACCCCTTCGACTCTGATGATGAGGTGACCGCATCTTTTGTGGAGTCATGATTTGTAGTTTTCCTGCTGTTATTTTGTTTTGCTTTTTCAGTATCTGGGTTATTTTATTGGTACATTTATATTGGTTATTTTGTAATCTGTTACTGTACATTGAGATTTCACTGTTTGTAGATTCACATTTCTGATAGTACTGATGCTATTAACTGTATGTCAATGTGTTTCAGTGATCCGCTGTTGTTTTAGATTTAAATTAGTTGTTGGGGACAACAACGGTTAAATCTGGGAATTGTGGGTGTGATGTGATTGAATGGCAAGTGAATACTGCATGGAGAAGTCACACGAGTGGATGAGCCAAAACAGGGAACATCTCAATCTCTTTTCTTTAGTTTTTCTTAGTGTGAATAATTTTTAGTGTAGTTAGATGTTAGTGTAGTCTAGAATTAGGATAAATTTGTTTTTCTTTTTCTTTTATGAAATTTCATGAGGATTTGATTGATCAGAGTTTTAGATGATTGATCAAATTAAGGACACAATCTTATGCCTTGCATGTTGAGAAATGAAATAATTGCATAATTCATTCAATGTGTAAGAGTAGAGAGATTAGTAGTGATGCATAGAGAGGAAGTCAAGCATGCACTCTGAACTGTGAGGAAATTGAGCCTATACAGAAATTTTTGTTCAGAGAGCATTTCACTGCATGAGTAACTCTAGAACTTGCCTTGTTTCTTGTTTGAAATGGTTGATGATGCATAAGGTAGAGGAATTTCCTTCTTGAACCAGGAAGTTAAATGATCAACCCTTATGTTCCTGTTGCATGAACCTTTGAGCCTAATCTGTTGTTAATGTACTCTCACATCCATTCCTTTAGACTGAAAAGTTCAGATAAGTAATGAGGGGTGGAGTGTTGTGTGGAAGTGAGGTATCTTTGCAATAAGTGAATGAAAAAGGTGTTTGAAACATGAGAAAGAAGGAAAGAAAAAAAAAAGGTTGTGGAACACAAAGTGTTTAAGTTTTTGGAGGAGGTAAAGTGAAATGGTAAAAGTCACAAAGTGTCTGAAAGAAAAAGGACAGAAAGAAAATTTTTGTTAAAGACACAAAGTGTCAAGAAGAAAAGGAGGAAGAAAGTCAAGGAATGAAAAGGAAGAAAGATTGGGGAATTAGGAAGGAAATGACAAATATTGTGATTCCCCCTTATCTGAATCTGATTCATTTGATCTGAACTTTTCCTGCCACAGAAAGCCTTACCTCGAGTCAAGCCATACACCAAGCCTCATTGCCAACCATGTTAAGACCTTTTTGATCTACCTTATAGATTATTTGTGCCATGAATAATGAGAATAGGGGGCAAGCCTATGGAAGTTTGAGTGCAGTGAAGAATGAGTGACATGTTGATCCCTAAACACTAGTGTGCAAGAGAGTTAAATTCTCACAATTTTTGAGAAGATCCTAGTGAGGGGGTGTGTTGTTTGGAAGTCTCTGTATGTCATCTGTACTAATCTATTGAAAAGCATATAGGATGTTGTGCAAGTCATGAGAAATAAGAGATTGCATGGTTGTAAGTTGTATCAATGTGATCCCTTGTTAAATTCAGTCTATCCTCATGAGTTTCATTTGTAAGAATCTGTAATCCCTCTTTGTTGCAAGTGCATTACTGAGGACATCAATGTCCAAATCTGGGAATTTTGATAAACCCCTGGTTCATCAGGTTTCTCAGCACAAATTAGGATTAATTTGTATGAATAATTGGTTGAATAAGGAGGTTAATGTCTTAGTATTTCCTGAATTGCAAGTTCTGAGAGCTTTGTGATAATCTACATTGTCTTGCAGGGAAAGGAAGCCCAAAAAGCATCAAAAGAAGGAAGAAGATTCTGGAGGAGAAAAATTGCCCAAGTGTTGAGCGCTAAAACGGCCACACTGACCGTTTTAGCGCGCTGCTGCAGTTCAAAGGAGGAAGTTGCTGGTGCTGAGCGCTAAAACGTCCACACAGACCGTTTTAGCGCGCTGCTGCAAATCAGAATTGGAAGCCTCTGGAGCTCAGCGCTAAAACGCTTACATTGAGCGTTTTAGCGCTCGAATGTGCAATTCTTCTCTGTTCTGAAATGCTAAAACGTTCAAATCAAACGTTTTAGCGTTGGAGTCAGTTGAAAGTAGTTGGGAGGTTATCAGCCATGGACGCTAAAACGCTCATTCAGACTGTTTTAGCGCCCAAGTCAGTTGAAAGCAGTTGGTCACGCATCAAGCCGGACGATAAAACGCCCATTTATGACCATTTTAGCGTCCACATTATTTTTTTAGCAGACTTGTAACACTATAAAAGGCAAAAGGCCTGAAAAAAAAGTATCGATATAGATAGTTTTTCTCTCTCCCAATTTTCTACTCTTCTCTCTTATATCAGATCTTAGGATCTGAATTCTCCCTTTTATACAATAATTCTTAGGAGTAGTGTAGCATTGCAATTGAAGATTGAAGATCCACTACCATGACAATGGAGTTTGTTCTTTCTTCTTCCCTTGTATTTACTTTCATTATGTCTGAGTAGAGTCCTTTGTAGTCTGATTCAATGGAACTCAAGTGTGTATTTATGAATAATTAATGTGAAGTTATGTTTTCCTATTATGTGACTTGTATGAAGTTGTCTTGATCAATCATTCTTGTTTATGAAATGATGTAGAACAGACATGTTTGCATTGTTTTGAAGTTGACAACTTCATCATTAGTATTATAGCAGTCAAGACATTGATGCTATAATATTAATGTAATCTTAAGACCTTAGTAATTAATGCAAGTATTATGAAAGGAATCACCAAGACATTGGGGTTTCTGATTAATGTACCCATCAAGGTAGTAAGACATTATATCTTGATGATAAGTAAAAGGTTGATTAACATCACATGATAGAGAAGTCATGATGGAAATTGATTCATTCATAAATTCATACTTGAGGGAGATTGATATCTGACTACTTTATATTCATATCTTTGTGTTTTAAACTTATCTTATTTTCTGCAATTACATTTCTAGTGACAAGAAACTCATGCAAATCAAATATTTTTGGTTGACTCAAATCAATAATAAGTGGATAATCAGTGCTTGACACAATTCCTCGTGGGAACGATCTTTTCTTATCATTTTTATTACTTTTATGACTAGTGCACTTGCTAAACGGACAACATCTATTATTTAGGAATATTTTAGAATAGTTTCCCTAACAAACTAGCTAATTCACTAACTAATTCTGCATTGCTAAACTTGGGCCCACTAATCCTAGCCCATCAATACTCCCAATTCAAAATTCACCTTGTCTTCAAGGTGAAAAAAGGGGCTAGGTAATGTGGGATAATTTCCACCTGGGTCGCATTGCTTGAAACATCTTGACCATGTCCCCTCAATGACTTGTTGCCACACCCCAATGAATTTAGAAGGCCGTTGGGACTGTTCTTCCCTTTTCCTTTGGTTTCCGTTGGTCATTGTTTCCCTTTTTGTTGACCATTGTCTTTCACTTGGGTCACTCATCACTAGCCCATTCCCATGAAGTAAATCATTGGGCCTTGTTATGAAAGAATTGGGCCCCTTTTCTTTATTATTAGACCCATTGTTTGTATGCCATTGCAGAAATGAATTGGGTCCAATTTGAGTGCTCAAGCTCACTCCTCCATTATCACATTTCTGGTTTATAGAATTATTGGGCCTATGGGTATTTGGATTGAAGCCCATCCTATTTTTTTCCTAGCCCAGATTGAAACTCGAGCCATCTTGATCGATTTTTGCTCCAGCCCGTTCCACCACCCCATCTCCCCATCGTCACTTCCACCCCTTGTTCCCCCCTCTTCATACTTCCCAAATCTGCCATTGCGCATGTCTCCTCCCTTAGACCATTCAAGAAAGATGTCGCCATCTCCTCGTCATCTGCATGTCTCAACGGAGTAGATAGCACCTCACAGTTCTCCCTGACTTCTGCCTTAATCTCTTCATCTCCCTCTTGATATTCTTCTTCTTCTTGCGCATTTACATCTGCTGTGATTTTTTTGTCATTTTCTTGGGATCTGTCTTCTTCCTCCGTCACTATTCTTTTTTGTTCTGCACGTTCATCTTCGTCTTTTCTTTCTTTTCCGTCTTCTTTCTCTTTTTCTTCTTTTTTTTTCTGCATCTCTATTTTTTCTATTTCCTACAGCAACACGTCGTCCCCCTCTTCTTTGATTTTCGGATCTACTTCTCCCTCGTCAACAACTGCTTCATCTTTTTCTTCTTTTTCTTTTTCTTTTTCTTCTAATTCTTCTTCGTCTGTATCTTCTTTTTCCTTTTCTTCTTCTACTTCGATTATTTCTGCATCTTCGATTTCTTTTTCTTCAGCTTCTTCACGCTCTATTCTTCCCTCGTCATGCGCTCCATCCAGAATTCGAATGTCGTAGCGCTGATCCATTACATCCTTGAGTCTCTGAATTGTTTCTTGCAATTGACAGATAGTGTCTTCAACTCCTTCCAATCTTTCTTCCCTCATGAACAGCAGGACCAGCCCTCATCTCCTCCAACACGACCCTCATCATGGCCATGTTTGCGAGCCTGTTTGCTTCGAGAACATCCTCAATGGTCCTCCGGTTTGTCTCACAAACATCTTCCGCGGCTTTCCGGCTCGCCTCGCGAATGGCGTCCATCTTTGCCAATTTGGCCACTCTGCTGGCCTCCTGATTGGCTAATCTAGCCACCTGCATCTCAGCCAATGCAGCCAGGATAGGATCGGGTTGATCCTCAGCAGTCTCACGAGTTCTCCTGGGTCCTACCATGACTCTGCACAAGTTACACAAATTATGAGTTGATCAGGCCCACGCAATGTGATAACATATGCATCATCCTGATAAAAACCTAACGAAGTAAACACACGAGACATACACACCACAGAACATCCTAAGTTATTGCAATACATACAGACTTTTCCCTTGAACCATTGCTCTCATACCATAAAATGTAACACCCCGTATATATCCGGTAATGTTATCATATCATCGTATTAAGCCGCGCTTAATAAAAATTGCGGAATATCTTTTTCTTTCCAATTATGACGTCATTATCATTACCAAGTTGAATTACTTAATTCATTTTTATAAAAATATTGCCTGTATGTAAATTCAAAACAACTAACTGAAATACTTCAATATATAAATACAGTGAGTATCTAAGTCATAGGACTACAACACATAGCCTGGACAAACATCCTGATACATTAATACAACTTTAATCAAAACAAGACATAACCAAGTCTATGTGGCATGGACAAACCCCATGCTCACCAAATAAGGCAACAAAGCCCAACAACAGTCTCAACAACAACAACAATATAATAACTGAAGCTAGAAACATGAAAGCAACAGACATATCCAGCATCTAACATGTCAGCATAAAACAACAATATCTAACTCAGCTCTGGCCTCCTGCCACTATGGGTCTCAACTCGTGGGTTACCTAAACCTGAAATAAGCGTCCCCAAACGTGGGGTGAGATCTCTAATCAAAGAAATCACAGTAAGACAAGGGGTCCTCAATGCTCTTCCACCCCAAGCTCACTTACATGCAAATATAAGTTCAAAAACATATATTTGATATAAGTTCCAAAAGAGTCAATGCAGCATATATCATGTTATGTAGGTTATACTATTCTACTGATCAGAGAAATGCAGAATACGTCTATTACCCACACAGTACTAGCCCATGCTGTACCTACCCCCAAAGGACCACCCCATGGCTTCCCTTTAAGGCAAACACCACATAAATATCATACAGCAATTGCACTTAATAGCTCCATAGCATTTCAATAAAATAGTACATGAAAAACACATCATGCATATAAACCATCCCCCCATGGGAAATGGTGGAACCAACAATGGCTAAACCGAGGACACAAAAGCTTACCTCGCAAGCTAACTATACAAGCCAAGAGTCCACACTAGCTCAAGGTCACCAAACAACACAATCACAATCTGTTTATATCAGAATTATCATCAATACTCATGCTCTATAATTTCATGACAAAAGGAATACGTCTTCTTTCTCATTTTCGCTTACTGCGAGCTTTTCTCAAAGCCTTAACATTAAACTGCGTTTACTCTTTTTAAAACTTTAATTGCATCTCTTTACCAAAAATTCTAAGATTTTAATATGTTAAACTAGACATCTCCAGCTTTCTAACGACATATTATACGCCTCAATCGGAGTTGTATAGCTCCAGTTAGTTTTACACAACATGACTGCTATAACCGTAATTTCTAGCAACCAAAACGCGACTTCAAAATGACACTGAGATAAAACCACTTATCCAATGGCTACTAAATTTTACAGAGTTGTAGCCCTATCTGTTAGCTTCACATAGGTCCAATCAGAACTCGATTTGGAGTTCTGTAGCTCAAGATATCGAATTTCTACCAAAACAGGTTCGTTGCCGTCTCAATATCCGGATATCTCACTGGAAATATCAGGATATCCAATATCCGGATATCTCACTGGAAATATCAGGATATCCCATATCCGGATATCTCACTGGAAATATCAGGATACCTAATTTCCGGATATCTCACTAGAAATATCAGGATATCCCATATCCGGATATCTCACTGGAAATATCAGGATATCCCATATCCGGATATCTCACTGGAAATATCAGGATATCCAATATCCGGATATCTCACTGGAGATATCCGGATATTTCGCGACAGAATGCAGTTTCTGCATTTCGCGAAGATATCCTTCCAAGGTTCCATTTTTATCCCTTCCAAACGTTACAGCATGCATATTTATACTCTTTTACGTCCACATACCAGTTGGTTACTTGTTTAACTCATTAAACATGCCAAGACATCTCTTTTAAGCATTAAAACTCAAGAACAAGGTGGTATAACTTACCCAAGCTTCAAGGCAGAAGCTATGGGTGCTCTTGGAGCTCACACCACAGCTCCAAGGTGCTAACACAAAGGGTGCATGAAAATACCACTCAAGCAAGGATCTTTCTTCACAAAGTTTGCTCCTTGGAGCTCCAACAACCAAGGAAGAATATCACACACTCACACAAGGCCACTCAGCCCACAAACTGACTTTACACAGCCTCTCAACTCAGAACAAAAGCTCTCTACACACACACATAGACCACTCACACAAGGCTCAAGTGTTTAGAGATGAAGAAACCAAGCAAAAGTGACACTTCATCTCCAAAAATGGTGAAGAGAACTCAATGAAACAATAACAAGAACTGACCAGCCACCCAACTCACGTAGGACAATAGGAATGTCTAGGGTTTTGTGCAAATAAGAGTATTTATAGCCACTTAACCATTTAACGCGCAGTATTAGCATTAATAGCTACGCAAAACATTTTGATCCCAAACTTTGCAATCTTAACCTACTTATTTTTCTAAGATTTGTCATGTTTTTATTTTATTTTTCGGAGCACCTTTCCGGTACGCGCTTTTCCTTTGCCAGTATCAGTTCTGGCACCAGATCTCATTATTTTGACTTGAAACTTGTTTTACAAGTCCTACATATTATACTAATAATTATCATGCATTTATTATAATTTTCCGGGATACTTTACCGGTTCGTATTTATACCGGGTAGCAGAACCGGTATCTGCATTTTTGTCCAAAAAGCGACTTTCAACATTATTTCTCACTTACTATAATTATTAAAGCCTCATAATAATTATTAGGGTCAATTATGGAATTATTTTCTAATTCTCACATTTAATTAGTTAATTTCCTTAATTAACGGTGCAAGTTCTTACATTCTCCCTACCTTTTTAAGGATTTTGTCCTCAAAATCAGAAAAATACCTATCTCGAAGCGCGAAGTACTGGCGGAGAAGCTCGTCCTCTCGCTCCCAGAATTACCCTTCAAGAATTTTGCCCGTTCATCGTATTTTGACCATCGAAATGATCTTACTCCTCAGTTGCTTCTCGCCACGATCGAGAATCTTGAGTGGTACGACGGGAGGTCTTTATGTTCTCCCGAACCTCCACAACATCCGGTTGCACCATGCGCGAAGGATTCGCTACAAACTTGCGAAGTTGAGACACGTGAAACGCGTCTTGGGTGTTTGCCAAGTTCGGAGGCAAGGAAAACTGGTAGGCAACAGATCCCACTCTACCACGTAACTGGTATGGCCCAAAGAATCGCGGGCTCAGTTTCCTCACTCCGAATGCTCGAACAACACCGGTGACAATGAAAGTTTCACAAACACATGCTCACCCTTACTGAACTGCAGTGGACGAAGCTTAATATCAATGTAGTTCTCCTGGCGACTCTGCGCCTGCTTCAGCTTTCCTCTGCTCATCTGACTCTGTATGTGGTAAATTGGACAATGTCCAAGCCAAACAACTCTTTATTTCCAACCTCTGACCAACAGGTAGGAGTTCTACACCTCCTACCAAACAGCGCCTCCATGCCCACCACGAAGTTCATGGAATACTTTCCCACTTCCACTGCGGTACCTCAAGAGGTTGAAACTTACTAACGGCTCCTGGTGTTCAATCTTCACCATCTTGAAAGTAAACCGGCCTTTGAAGGCCGATGCATGTAAGGTGTAAAACAAAATCTTACTACGGAATATACATGCACACATAGGTTCATGCTTTAAGACAGCATGATGTTACCTTGTTTTTGGCCTGATCAGTCGGGGAGATCAGATGTCAGGCTTGAAGGGTTCAAACCCTCTAATGGTGATCCACACCACCGTTCGTCAATGATGCAAGATCCCCTTCTTGAAAGCCACCAGATGAACACCACAGTGAGGCTTGCTATGCGCACAAGTGGTGAAGGTGGAGGCTAGGTTTTCTGTTTGGAAAGGTGTAGTGAACTACCCTACAGAATGGTGCATAGATGAAGGAGAGTTGGCTAGGTTTTCTTGACAAAACCCTAAGGTGAGGAACCTGTATATATGCGCACACCTTGATGAGAGGAAGAGGGAATTTAATTCATTCAAAATGAAAACCAACTTTCAAACACATTTGAAATTTGCGCATGGAATAGGGGAGGATAAGGTGGAGCTGTTGCAAAACCAATTTTGCCAACAACCTCCAATCTTATCCTCATGAAATTAAGTTCAAAATAATTTAAACTTAAATTCATAAACTATCATATAGTATACTTTTCATGCGCATAATTCAGCCCTAGAAGGGGTCCAAATATATTGAGTAGTTGCATTCGAAATTTGAATCAACTCACCCACTGATTCCCTCAACCACCAAATCTGAATGGAGCTTTGTTTTAAGTGATAAGATGACATCCTTTTCACTCAAATTTGCGCACCAAACAGCCCAAGGATGTGCTCCAAAGATGCTTCTTGATCCAAGGAATATGCTCCAATAAGATCATGTCTTATCCTTTTGTTATGAAATAACTTTTCAAAGGCAATTCAAATTCGAATTCAAACATATGAATTCAAATGTTCAAACATTCAAATTCCAAATTCAAATTTCAAAATTCAAATTTCAAATTTCCAATTTCAAATTCAAAATTCGAATTTCGAAATTCAAATTCCAAATTCCAATTTCAAAATTCAAATTTCAAATTCAAAATTCGAAATTCAAATATTTGATTATTAATTTAACTAATTAAATTAATTAGTAATGGCTTGGACTATCCAAGCCCATTACTAAGCTCCATGCACCACCCACCCATTTAGGTGGGCTTCCAAACAGCTTCTTGGGCTAATAACCATTATTAGGCCCAATACCTTTAAAGCTAGTCCATCATGACTACAAGGTGTTAGTGTGTGACCTATTAGGTCCAACTTAGCTTCTGACATAACTGGGCTTGGGCCCAACAAGCCCACAACCCAATTAATGACAACACAGAGCACTAGTAATGCTTTGTTGCCCCAGAACTAGTCAGATTAATGACTTGATCATCCTATTGCACATATTTGGTTACCGTATGTATTTCCCTTCGTCTCGGTTATCTTCCCATTAACCTAGGGTAAGGAAATGTATCAACCCCTGCGGTTTAGGGTAAGCTTTATTCTCTCACAACAAGAAATAGGGAATCTTCAATCACAAGTTACTGACTCTAAAGGCAGATCATCTCATGATCTCTTTTACTATGCATAGATTCCCGAGTCCCTGTAAATGTCATCCCGATTTCTCCGGTTTACAGATAACCTAATCTCTCACAGAGATTTGACGAATTCCTTCAGCTTATTACCCTAGCCCAGTGCCCTTTGAGGACACGCCCAACAGTATACCTATGAGTCTCCATGTTTCAGGCAGACGAGGCATACAATCAAAACATGCCTTCAAGAACACAGTCTAGGTAATAACTTCTGGTCTAAGAAAAGACATACCCAAAATAAAGAGATTACTCTAATGACACTATCTGTGAGATTTCCTCATAGAGTCTCTTTTTGGGTCTGTTCAGTGCGAGCTATACTCTTATAGGTCCACCCATGACTTTAGCTAAGATATCTCCATATCTGCAGCTCATGAGGTCTTTACCTTGTATCCATATACAGGTAGATAAGTCGTACTAGTCTTTACTCGAGATCACTTATCCCCAAACTCAGTGTCTCTAGACTAGGAACATATAATTAGGAATAGACATGCAATATCCTTGAATCCTCATGATCGTGATCTCATCACAGATACTCAAGAGATACCTGTTCTATTCCAAGGGGTTTATCCAGTTCGTTCATATAATATTAACAGTAATATCGAGACACAATACGAAACTGAATAAATAGTGCTTTCATTTATTTGCGACAAACAAAGTTCTACATCTAGTGTCCTTTATTTAATCAAAAGATTGTCTCTAGGACACCCATATGCTAACAAGCTCCCACTTGGCCTAGAGCCAATCAGACCTAAGTCATATGCCCAAAGCCTCATAATGACTATCATGTTTTCTCTTAGAAACAGCCTTTGTCAGAGAATCGGTCAGGTTATCGTCTGTGGGAACATAATCCATTTTTACATCATTCATATCAATGATTTCTCTAATCAAATGATATCTGCGAAGCACGTGTTTAGATCTTTGATGAGACCTAGGTTCCTTTGACTACGCAATGGCTCCTGTGTTGTCGCAAAGCAACTGTATGGGCTCATCCACGCTTGGAACCACCCTTAGTTCATTTATGAACTTCTTGATCCACACTGCCTCCTTAGCTGCTTCTGAAGCAGCTATGTATTCAGCCTCTGTCGTTGAATCTGTTGTTGTCTCCTGCTTGGAACTTTTCCAAGACACTGCCCCACCATTTAAGGTGAATACGAATCCTGATTGTGACTTGCAGTCATCTTTGTCACTCTGAAAGCTGGCATCAGTGAACCCTTTCACTGTTAACTCATTAACCCCACCATAGACCAGAAACACATCCTTAGTTCTTCTTAAGTATTTAAGGATGGTTTTGACTGCCGTCCAGTGACCCTCTCCAGGGTCTGACTGGTATTTGCTCGTAATGCTTAAAGCATATGAGACATCTGGTCTCGTACATATCATGGCATACATGATGGATCCAATAGCCAAAGCGTATGGAATTCCACTCATGCGATCCTTCTCAGGCTGTGACTTAGGACACATAGCCCTTGATAGGTGTACCCCATGACTGACAGGAAGAAAACCCATTTTTGACCCTTCCATGCTAAACCTCTTTAAAATCTTGTCAACGTACGTGGATTGAGATAAACCCAGCAGCCTCTTGGATCTATCTCTATAGATCTTTATACCGAGTATAAAGGCTGCCTCTCCCAAATCCTTCATGGTAAAGTTTTCTGAAAGCCACTCTTTCGGTATTTTTAATGTGGGGATGTCATTTCCTATTAGCAATATGTTATCTACATAGAGCACTAGGAAGACGACATTACTCCCACTAACCTTTCTGTAAACACAAGGTTCATCCTCGTTCTTGATAAAACCGGTACTCTTAATGACTTCATCAAAACGTATATTCCAACTCCTTGATGCTTGCTTTAGCCCATATATTGACCTTTGTAGTTTGCATACCATATTCTCATGATCTTTGATTTCAAAGCCTTCAGGTTGTGTCATGTACACTTCCTCCTTCAAGAACCCATTCAAGAAGGTGGTCTTGACATCCATTTGCCAAATTTCATAGTCGTGGTATGCTGCTATTGCAAGCATGATCCTAATAGATATGATCATGGCAACTGGTGAGAAAGTTTCATCATAGTCAACTCCTTGTTTTTGATGATACCCTTTCGCCACCAACCTAGCTTTGTAGGTCTGAACGTTGCCATCTGCATCAGTCTTTCTTTTAAAGACCCATTTATTACCGATAGGAACTATTCCTTGCGGTTTAGGAACCAAGGTCCATACCTTGTTCTGATACATCGAATCCATTTCAGATTCCATGGCTTCAAGCCATCTTGAGGAGTCAACATCTTTGACCGCCTCCTCGTAGTTACTTGGTTCATCATCCTCAACAGTTTGCTGATTCTCAATCACAAACCCGTACCTCTCAGGTAGATGGATGACCCTCGTAGATCTACGGAGTTGTGTGTTTACTTCTCCATTGGAGAACTTCGCCTGCGGAGCAGACTCGGGTTCTTCAATCTGTTCTTGTGGATCTTGCACTTCTTCAAGATCAATCTTACTCCCACTGCCTCCTTGAGAGATCAAATCCTTCTCAAGGAACTCAGCATTCTTTGACACAAACACTTTGTGTTCTTCCATGGAGTAGAAGTAGTATCCCTTAGTACCTTTAGGATACCCCACAAATAGACATTTAGTACTCTTAGCACTAAGCTTGTCTGATGTCAATGCTTTGACATAAGCTGGCGATCCCCATACCCTGAGGTAACTCAGGTTGGGTGTCTTACCACTCCATATCTCATATGGTGTGGTATGAACAGATTTAGACGGTACCCTATTTAGAAGGTATGCCGCTGTGTCTAAGGCATATCCCCAAAACAATTTTGGAAGTTGAGTCTCACTCATCATAGACCTAACCATGTCTAACAAGGTCCTGTTTCTCCTTTCAGAGACACCGTTTTGGTGTGGTGTGTAAGGAGCGGTAAGTTGTGAGAGAATTCCATTTTCTCTCAGATAACCCTGAAACTCGTGGCTCAAATATTCACCACCACGATCTGATCCTAATGTCTTAATCATCTTGCCACGCTGTTTCTCCACTTCATTCCTAAACTCTTGGAACTTTTCAAAAGCTTCAGATTTATATCTCATTAGGTATATATACCCAAATCTTGATTTGTCATCTGTAAAGGTAATGAAATAAGAATATCCACCTCTAGCCTCAATAGACATTGGGCCACATCCATCAGTATGAATGAGTTCTAATAACTCACTAGCCCTATGACTCTCAAGCCCTTTGGGCTTTTGTCGAATCATTTTCCCAGCTAGACAAGATTCACACTGTCCATAGGATTCCAAATCCATGGAGTCCAGGTATCCATCTCTATGCATCCTAGACAATCTTGTTTCATTTATGTGCCCTAGTCTATAGTGCCAAAGATTGATTATCCGTCCTAGGTCGTTTCACATTTATATTGAGCACTTCATTTCCCATTTCCAACACATACAATCCATTTATTAAAGAAGCAGTACCATAAACCATATCATTCAAAATGATAGAAAAAGTACCATCCCTAATACTGAAAGTATAACCATCTTGTTCTAAACAAGAAATTGAAATAATGTTTCTAGAAATATGCAGAACATAAAGACAATTATTCAAATGCAATAAAAGGCCCGTAGGCAAAATAAGGTCAGCATCTCCAACTGAATGAGTAGCAACTCTTGTTCCATTACCAACGTGGAGATCCACCTCGTTTCTATCCAATCTCCTTGGGCTCCTAAGTACCTGCAACATATTGCAGATATGAGAACCACATCCGGTATCCAATACCCATGAGGTTGGATTAGCATAAGAATAATTTATCTCAATCATGAAAATACCTGAGGCAGAAGCATCACCATGCTTCTTGTCCTTCACATTGTTCAGGTAGTCTGGACAATTCCTCTTCCAGTGGCCTTTCTTGCCACAATGGAAGCACTCAGCATCACCCTTGTCCTTAGGTGCCTTCTTACCCTTCTTCTTGCCCTTCTTCTTCTTGGATTTTCCTTTGGGCTTAAGGGGTCACCTTTTGCAGGCTCCTTACCCTTTCCCTTGGCCTTGCTAGGCCCACCAATCAAAAGAGCCTGTGTCCTATCCTTCTTGATAGACACTTCAGCTGTTGTTAACATGCTTAACAACTCAGGCAAGCTCACTTGCATCCCATACATATTGTAATTCATGATGAATTGACTGAAGGAAGGTGGAAGTGAGGTGAGGACTAAGTCATTACTTAGCTCGGCATCCATGATGAAGCCTAGGTTTCCTAGCTTCTCAATCAACCCGATCATCTTGAGAACATGGCTACCAACAGACATGCTCTCAGTCATCCTACAAGAGAACAGTTCTCTTGAGGCGTCATACCTCTCATGCCCGCCTTTAATATCATACAACTCCTTGAGATGTACGATAATAGAGGGAGCATCCATATGCTCATGCTGCTTTTGCAGTTCAGGCGACATGGATGCCAACATGATGCATACTGCCATCACATTGTCATCCAAGTGCTGTTGGTGGGTTACGAAATCAAATTCCGCAAACCCTTCTTCCTCTTTCCGTGGAGCTACGGGTATTACAGCATCTAAAACGTAGGCAATCTTTTCGGCCCTTAGAACTATTCTTAGGTTCCGATACCAGTCCATAAAATTTGAACCGGTTAGTTTATTCGTATCGAGTATTGAACGTAGTGACAATGGATTAGTCATACTATAAGCTGAAAAGGATGTAAAGATAGTTTTAGTTAATATATGGTTATGTAGTTAAAAGCAAATTATTAAAGACTTGAAATAATTTGCCCCTCCCACTATTTTATCTAAGTCAATGACCCTTCCTTTTGACTTAGGGTTAATCTACTTTAGATTTTACCTTAGTGGGATTAAGAGTACGATTATTTATTTTAATCTCCGTCTGAGACCGCAAGATTAATTTAAATAATGGGTTGATCTTTATTAACAGTATCTCATACCCTCTCTTAACATTAGGTTGACAACTCTTTGTCACTTAGTGGTGCATCTCATGCAACCAACCTAGCACCATCACCCTAAGCACATAAGCCCGGCTTTGCCTGCAACTTATGTCTTAGTTAAGCATTAAACCAGCACCCTAAGTGTCTTACACTTCAAACACTACTCTAGCTCAACGAAATAGTGGGTCCCAACTGAGTTGTGGAGCACCACTATGTAGAAGAGTTTTGAGTAGCATTGGTGGTGGGAGGTAATCATATGCTTAATTATTTATTCTTTTTAAGGGTTCCTTTTATTTTAGGGTTAATTAGGTCCCATCAAACGCATATTGTAAGTTATCATGCTAGTCGTTACCTATGTCAAACATCTATCGTTATACACTAGTCGCTATTGGACAAACATAATAACCATACAAAACGCGGTTTGCCCAATTCATGCATACTAGACGTTCTAATCATACATGCATATAAACAGTTTATATTGAGATAGCTATGGTGCTCGCGCTTTTGTCCCTTTTGCTTCTTTAAGCAACGGCCGCTTGTCGTCTATACGCCACTAGCCTATTTCTCTAATTACACATAATCAAAGAAACTCCAAAACATCTTTGGAGGGACAAAATTACAAAATTTAAATTACAAATACACTTGTAAATTAAAGGGCGCGATTACACATTAATTTAAAATTCAAAAATTCAAATCCAGGCACCATGACCATCCCCTTCCTGTTTGTACCTGAAAAGTTCAAAACTTGCAAACACAAACATTATATTATCACATAATATTTTCACATATATTTTGACATTTAACATTTAAACATCAAAATATCATCAAGATTCATAATCTTAAATTTCTCATTGGCCGAATTTAAAAAACAAGTTTAATTCAAATTTTGTTAATTCTTTCTCAAAGAAAACAAAATTAAACCATGCATGTAGCCATAAACTCCTTCATGGCTGAATCATATAGGTGACTATATGATAAATTTTGTCACAAAATTTCATGCATATAAACATGACACAATTCATGGAGAAAAAATAAGAAATCATTCAAGGTACTCTTAGTACCCTCCATGGCCGAATCCACCCTTTCAAAAAGGGTGTTCCTTTTAAAACTTTCATAAAGAAAAAGAAACTAACCATGATGCATAATGCTTTATGAACACAGAGTCAAATTTACATGTTCATAAAAACAAAAACTTTAACACTTTAAAGGATTTGTGATTCAAAATCCATATGCAGAATTTAAACTTTAACCCTTTAAAGATTTTTTACCGTGAAAAACTCCTTTCACAAACAAGGTACCATCACTCGCCGATGGTAAAGCAACCGGGCTCTGATACCCTAAACCAACAGGTAGGAGTTCTACATCTCCTACCAAACAGCGCCTCCATGCCCACCACGAAGTTCATGGAATACTTTCCCACTTCCACTGCGGTACCTCAAGAGGTTGAAACTTACTAACGGCTCCTGGTGTTCAATCTTCACCATCTTGAAAGTAAACTGGCCTTTGAAGGCCGATGCATGTAAGGTGTAAAACAAAATTTTACTGCGGAATATACATGCACACATAGGTTCATGCTTTAAGACAACATGATGTTACCTTGTTTTTGGCCTAATCAGTCAGGGAGAATGTCAGGCTTGAAGGGTTCAAACCCTCTAATGGTGATCCACACCACCGTTCGTCAATGATGCAAGAACCCCTTCTTGAAAGCCACCAGATGAACACCACAGTGAGGCTTGCTATGCGCACAAGTGGTGAAGGTGGAGGCTAGGTATTCTGTTTGGAATGGTGTAGTGAACTACCCTACAGAATGGTGCATAGATGAAGGAGAGTTGGCTAGGTTTTCTTGACAAAACCCTAAGGTGAGGAACCTATATATATGCGCACACCTTGATGAGAGGAAGAGGGAATTTAATTCAATTAAAATGAGAACCAACTTTCAAACACATTTGAAATTTGCGCATGGAATAGGGGAGGATAAGGTGGAGCTGTTGCAAAACCAATTTTGCCAACAACCTCCAATCTTATCCTCATGAAATTAAGTTCAAAAAAATTTAAACTTAAATTCATAAACTATCATATAGTATACTTTTCATGCGCATAATTCAGCCCTAGAAGGGGTCCAAATATATTGAGTAGTTGCATTCAAAATTTGAATCAACTCACCCACTGATTCCCTCAACCACCAAATCTGAATGGAGCTTTGTTTTAAGTGATAAGATGACATCCTTATCACTCAAATTTGCGCACCAAACAGCCCAAGGATGTGCTCCAAAGATGCTTATTGATCCAAGGAATATGCTCCAATAAGATCCTGTCTTATCCTTTTGTTATGAAACAACTTTTCAAAGCCAATTCAAATTCGAATTCAAACACTTGAATTCAAATGTTCAAACATTCAAATTCAAAATTCAAAAATCAAGATTTCAAATTTCAAATTCCAAATTCAAAATTCGAATTTCAAAATTCAAATTCCAAATTCAAATTTCAAAATTCAAATTTCAAATTCAAAATTCGAATTTCGAAATTCAAATTCCAAATTCTAATTTCAAAATTTAAATTTCAAATTCAAAATTCGAAATTCAAATATTTGATTATTAATTTAACTAATTAAATTAATTAGTAATGGCTTGGACTATCCAAGCCCATTACTAAGCTCCATGCACCACTCACCCATTTAGGTGGGCTTCCAAACAGCTTCTTGGGCTAACAACCATTATTAGGCCAAATACCTTTAAAGCTAGTCCATCATGACTACAAGGTGTTAGTGTGTGATCCATTAGGTCCAACTTAGCTTCTGACATAACTGGGCTTAGGCCCAACAAGCCCACAACCCAATTAATGACAACACAGAGCACTAGCAATGCTTTGTTGCCCCAGAACTAGTCAGATTAATGACTTGATCATCCTATTGCACATATTTGGTTACCGTATGTATTTCCCTTCGTCTCGGTTATCTTCCCATTAACCTAGGGTAAGGAAATGTATCAACCCCTGCGGTTTAGGGTAAGCTTTATTCGAAATAGGGAATCTTCAATTTACTGACTCTAAAGGTAGATCATCTCATGATCTCTTTTACTATGCATAGATTCCCGAGTCCCTGTAAATGTCATCCCGATTTCTCCGGTTTACAGATAACCTAATCTCTCACAGAGATTTGACGAATTCCTTCAGCTTATTACCCTAGCCATGTGCCCTTTAAGGACACGCCCAACAGTATACCTATGAGTCTCCATGTTTCAGGCAGACGAGGCATACAATCAAAACATGCCTTCAAGAACACAGTCTAGGTAATAACTTCTGGTCTAAGGAAAGATATACCCAAACATAAAGAGATTACTCTAATGACACTATCTGTGACATTTCCTCATAGAGTCTCTTTTTGGGTATGTTCAGTGCGAGCTATACTCTTATAGGTCCACCCACGACTATAGCTAAGATATCTCCATATCTGCAGCTCATGAGGTCTTTACCTTGTATCCATATACAAGTAGATAAGTCGTACTAGTCTTTACTCGAGATCACTGATCCCCAAACTCAGTGTCTCTAGACTAGGAACATATAATTAGGAATAGACATGCAATATCCTTGAATCCTCATGATCGTGATCTCATCATAGATACTCAAGAGATACCTGTTCTATTCCAAGGGGTTTATCCAGTTCGTTCATATAATATTAACAGTAATATCGAGACACAATATGAAACTGAATAAATAATGCTTACATTTATTTGCGACAAACAAAGTTCTACATCTAGTGTCCTTTATTTAATCAAAAGATTGTCTCTAGGACACCCATATGCCTAACAACATTACCATTGTTAAATCACATTGGCCTTTTCAAAAAGAGACTCTATGAGGAAATCTCACAGATAGTGTCATTAGAGTAATCTCTTTATGTTTGGGTATG
This sequence comes from Gastrolobium villosum, assembly GCA_032173675.1. Classification (NCBI taxonomy): domain Eukaryota; kingdom Viridiplantae; phylum Streptophyta; class Magnoliopsida; order Fabales; family Fabaceae; genus Gastrolobium; species Gastrolobium villosum. The sequence goes on along the minus strand of JAVKPL010012186.1, from coordinate 27,776 downwards.
TCTTTCCTTAGACCAGAAGTTATTACCTAGACTGTGTTCTTGAAGGCATGTTTTGATTGTATACCTCGTCTGCCTGAAACATGGAGACTCATAGGTATACTGTTGGGCGTGTCCTTAAAGGGCACAGGGCTAGGGTAATAAGCTGAAGGAATTTGTCAAATCTCTGTGAGAGATTAGGTTATCTGTAAACCGGAGAAATCGGGATGACATTTACAGGGACTCGGGAATCTATGCATAGTAAAAGAGATCATGAGATGATCTGCCTTTAGAGTCAGTAAATTGAAGATTCCCTATTTCGAATAAAGCTTACCCTAAACCGCAGGGGTTGATACATTTCCTTACCCTAGGTTAATGGGAAGATAACCGAGACGAAGGGAAATACATACGGTAACCAAATATGTGCAATAGGTTGATCAAGTCATTAATCTGACTAGTTCTGGGGCAACAAAGCATTGCTAGTGCTCTGTGTTGTCATTAATTGGGTTGTGGGCTTGTTGGGCCCAAGCCCAGTTATGTCAGTAGCTAAGTTGGACCTAATGGGTCACACACTAACACCTTGTAGTCATGATGGACTAGCTTTAAAGGTATTGGGCCTAATAATGTTATTAGCCCAAGAAGCTGTTTGGAAGCCCACCTAAATGGGTGGGTGGTGCATGGAGTTTAGTAATGGGCTTGGATAGTCCAAGCCATTACTAATTAATTTAATTAGTTAAATTAATAATCAAATATTTGAATTTCGAATTTTGAATTTGAAATTTGAATTTAGAATTTGAATTTCGAAATTCGAATTTGGAATTTGAAATTTGAAATTTGAAATTTGAATTTGGAATTTGAATTTTGAAATTCGAATTTTGAATTTGGAATTTGAAATTTGAAATTTTGATTTTTGAATTTTGAATTTGAATGTTTGAACATTTGAATTCAAGTGTTTGAATTCGAATTTGAATTGGCTTTGAAAAGTTGTTTCATAACAAAAGGATAAGACAAGATCTTATTGGAGCATATTCCTTGGATGAAGAAGCATCTTTGGAGGCTCTCCCTTGGCTGTTTGGTGCGCAACTTTTAGGTGATAAGAGTGTTATCTTATCACTTAAAACAAACCTCCATTTAGATTTGGTGGTTGAGGGAATCAGTGGGTGAGTTGATTCAAATTTTGAATGCAACTACTCAATGTATTTGGACCCTTTCTAGGGCTGAATTATGCGCATGAGAACTATATACTATATGATAGTTTATGAATTTAAGTTTAAATTATTTTGAATTTAATATCATGTGGATAAGATTGGAGGTTGTTGGCAAAGTTAGTTTTGCAACAGCTCCACCTTATCACACTGTTCCATGCGCAACTTTCAAAGAAGTTTGAAAGTTTGTTTTTCATTTTGAATGATTGAATTCCCTCCTCCTCTCCAAGGGTGCGCATAAATATGACTTGTTCCTCACCTTAGGGTTTTGTGAAAAACCTAGCCAACTCTCCTCCATCTATGCACCATTCTGTAGGGTAGCTCACTACACTTTTCCAAACAGAATACCTAGCCTCCACCTTCACCACTTGTGCGCATAGCAAGCCTCATTGTGGTGTTCATCTGGTGGCTTTCAAGAAAGGGTTCTTGCATCATTGACGAACGGTGGTGTGGATCACCATTAGAGGGTTTGAACCCTTCAAGCCTGACATCTCATCTCCCTGACTGATCAGGCCAAAACAAGGTAACATCATGTTGTCTTAAAGCATGAACCTATGTTTGCATGTATGTTCCGCAGTAAAAATTTTTGTTTTACACCTTACATGCATCGGCCTTCAAAGGCCAGTTTACTTTCAAGTGGTATCAGAGCCCGGTTGCTTTACCATCGACGGGTGATGGTACCTTGTTTGTGAAAAGAGTTTTTCACGGTCAAAAATCTTTAAAGGGTTTAAGTTTAAATTCTGCATGTGGATTTTGAATCACAAATCCTTTAAAGTGTTAAAGTTTTTGTTTTTATGAACATGAAAATTTGATTCTGTGTTCATAAAACATTATGCATCATGATTTAGTTTCTTTTTCTTTATGAAAGTTTTAAAAGGAACACCCTTTTTGAAAGGGTAGATTCGGCCATGGAGGGTACTAAGAGTACCTTGAATGATTTCTTATTTTTCTCCATGAATTGTGTCATGTCTATATGCATGAAATTTTGTGACAAAATTTATCATATAGTCATCTATATGATTCGGCCATGTAGGGATATATGGCTACATGCATAGTTTAATTTTGTTTTCTTTAAGAAAGAATTAACAAAATTTGAATTGAAATTGTTTTTAAATTCGGCCAATGAGAAATTTAAGATTATGAATCTAGATGTTATTTTGATGTTTAAATGTTAAATGTCAAAATACATGTGAAAATGTTATGTGATAATATAATGTTTGTGTTTGCAAGTTTTGAACTTTTCAGGTACAAACAGGAAGGGGATGGTCATGGTGCCCGGATTTGAATTTTTTTGAATTTTAAATTAATGTGTAATCGTGCATTTTAATTTACAAATGTATTTGTAATTTAAATTTTGTAATTTTGTTCCTCCAAAATGTTATGGAGTTTCTTTAATTATTTGTAATTAGAGAAATAGGCTAGTGGCGTATAGACGAAAAGCGGCCGTTGCTTAAAGAAGCAAAAAGGACAAAAGCGCGAGCACCATGGCTATCTCAATATAAACTGTTTATATGTATGTATGATTAGAACGTCTAGTATGCATAAATTGGGCAAACCGCGTTTTGTATGGTTATTATGTTTGTCCAATAGCGACTAGTGTATACCGATAGATGTTTGACATAGGTAACGACTAGCATGATAACTTACAATATGCGTTTGATGGGACCTAATTAACCCCAAGATAAAAGGAACCCTTAAAAGGAATAAATAATTAAGCATATGATTACCTCCCACCACCAATGCTACTCAAAACTCTTCTACATAGTGGTGCTCCACAACTCAGTTGGGACCCACTATTTCATTGGGCTAGAGTAGTGTTTGATGTGTAAGACACTTAGGGTGCTGGTTTAATGCTTAACTAAGACATAAGTTGCAGGCACAGCCGGGCTTATGTGCTTAGGGTAATGGTGCTAGGTTGGTTGCATGAGATGCACCACTAAGTGACAAAGAGTTTTCGACCTAATGTTAAAGAGAGGGTATGAGATACTGTTGATAAAGATCAACCCTTTATTTAAATTAATCTTGCGGTCTCAGACGGAGGTTAAAATAAATAATCGCACTCTTAATCCCACTAAGGTAAAATCTAAAGTAGATTAACCCTAAGTCAAAAGGAAGGGTCATTGACTTAGATAAAATAGTGGGAGGGGCAAATTATTTCAAGTCTTTAATAATTTGCTTTTAACTACATAATCGTATATTAACTAAAACTATCTTTACATCCTTTTCAGCTTATAGTATGACTAATCCACTGTCACTGCGTTCAATACTCGATACGAATAAACTGACCGGTTCAAATTTTATGGACTGGTATCGGAACCTAAGAATAGTTCTAAGGGCCGAAAAGATTGCCTACGTTTTAGATGCTGTAATACCCGTAGCTCCACGGGAAGGGGAAGAAGGGTTTGCGGAATTTGATTTCGTAACCCATCAACAGCACTTGGATGACAATGTGATGGCAGTATGCATCATGTTGGCATCCATGTCGCCTGAACTGCAAAAGCAGCATGAGCATATGGATGCTCCCTCTATTATCGTACATCTCAAAGAGTTGTATGATATTAAAGGCAGGCATGAGAGGTATGAGGCCTCAAGAGAACTGTTCTCTTGTAGGATGACTGAGAGCATGTCTGTTGGCAGCCATGTTCTCAAGATGATCGGGCTGATTGAGAAGCTAGGAAACCTAGGCTTCATCATGGATGTCGAGCTAAGTAATGACTTAGTCCTCACCTCACTTCCACCTTCCTTCAGTCAATTCATCATGAATTACAATATGCATGGGATGCAAGTGAGCTTGCCTGAGTTGTTAAGCATGTTAACAACAGCTGAAGTGTCTATCAAGAAGGATAGGACACAGGCTCTTTTGATTGGTAGGCCTAGCAAGGCCAAGGGAAAGGGTAAGGAGCCTGCAAAAGGTGACCCCCTTAAGCCCAAAGGAAAATCCAAGAAGAAGAAGGGCAAGAAGAAGGGTAAGAAGGCACCTAAGGACAAGGGTGATGCTGAGTGCTTCCATTGTGGCAAGAAAGGCCACTGGAAGAGGAATAGTCCAGACTACCTGAACAATGTGAAGGACAAGAAGCATGGTGATGCTTCTGCCTCAGGTATTTTCATGATTGAGATAAATTATTCTTATGCTAATCCATCCTCATGGGTATTGGATACCGGATGTGGTTCTCATATCTGCAATATGTTGCAGGTACTTAGGAGCCCAATGAGATTGGATAGAAACGAGGTGGATCTCCGCGTTGGTAATGGAGCAAGAGTTGCTGCTCATTCAGTTGGAGATGCTGACCTTATTTTGCCTACGGGCCTTTTATTGCATTAGAATAATTGTCTTTATGTTCCGCAAATTTCTAGAAACATTATTTCAATTTCTTGTTTAGAACAAGATGGATATACTTTCAGTATTAGGGATGGTACTTTTTCTATCATTTTGAATGATATGGTTTACGGTACTGCTTCTTTAATAAATGGATTGTATGTGTTGGAAATGGGAAATGAAGTGCTCAATATAGATGTGAAACGACCTAGGACGGATAATCAATCTTATCTTTGGCACTGTAGACTAGGGCACATAAATGAAACAAGATTGTCTAGGATGCATAGAGATGGATACCTGGACTCCATGGATTTGGAATCCTATGGACAGTGTGAATCTTGGCTAGCTGGGAAAATGATTCAACAAAAGCCCAAAGGGCTTGAGAGTCATAGGGCTAGTGAGTTATTAGAACTCATTCATACTGATGTATGTGGCCCAATGTCTATTGAGGCTAGAGGTAGATAATCTTATTTCATTACCTTTACAGATGACAAATCAAGATTTGGGTATATATACCTGGTGAGATATAAATCTGAAGCTTTTGAAAAGTTCAAAGAGTTTAGGAATGAGGTGGAGAAACAGCGTGGCAAGATGATTAAGACATTACGATCAGATCGTGGTGGTGAATATTTGAGCCACGAGTTTCAGGGTTATCTGAGAGAAAATGGAATTCTCTCACAATTTACCGCTCCTTACACACCACACCAAAACGGTGTCTCCGAAAGGAGAAACAGGACCTTGTTAGACATGGTTAGGTCTATGATGAGTGAGACTCAACTTCCAAAATCGTTTTGGGGATATGCCTTAGACACAGCGGCATACCTTCTAAATAGGGTACCGTCTAAATCTGTTCAGACCACACCATATGAGATATGGAGTGGTAAGAGACCCAACCTGAGTTACCTCAGGGTATGGGGATCGCCAGCTTATGTCAAAGCGTTGACATCAGACAAGCTTAGTGCTAAGAGTACTAAATGTCTATTTGTGGGGTATCCTAAAGGTACTAAGGGATACTACTTCTACTCCATGGAAGAACACAAAGTGTTTGTGTCAAAGAATGCTGAGTTCCTTGAGAAGGATTTGATCTCTCAAGGAGGCAGTAAGAGTAAGATTGATCTTGAAGAAGTGCAAGATCCACAAGAACAGATTGAGGAACCCGAGTCTGCTCCGCAGGCGACGTTCTCCAATGGAGAAGTAAACACACAACTCCGTAGATCTACGAGGGTCATCCATCCACCTGAAAGGTACGGGATTGTGATTGAGAATCAGCAAACTGTTGAGGATGATGAATGTAAGAACCCGCACCGCTAATTAAGGTAATTAGTGAATTAATTATGATAATTAGGAAATAATTCCATAATTGACCCTAATAATTATTAATGGGCTTAGATAATTATATTGAGTGAGTAAAAATGCTGAAAATCGCTTTTCGGAAGAAAAGCACAGATACCGGTTCTGCTACTCGGTATAAATGCGTACCGGAAAAGTATCCCGGAAAATTATAACGAATGCATGATAATTACTAGAATATTATGTAGGACTTGTAAAACAAGTTTCAAGTCAAAATAATGTAATCTGATGCCAGAACTGATACTGGCTATGGAAAAGCGCGTACCGGAAAGGTGCTCCGAAAAATAAAATAAAAATATGACAAATCTTAGAAAAATGTGTAGGTCTAGATTCCAAAGTTTGGGATCAATATCTTTTACTTTGCGATTAAGGTTAATACTGCGTGATTAGTGGCTTGTGCCTATAAATAGGCACATTATGAGGGCACAAAACCCTAGAAACACACACCAAAACGTGGAGGCTGCAGCTGAGGGTGGAAAACACTGTTCCATTGACTCTCCTTCACTCTTTGAGCTTCCTTTGCTCTTCTTCTTCTTCTTTTGGCCTTGATTATCACCCTTCATGATTGTTTAAACACTTGTGAGGGTGAGAGTGAGCCTTGAGACTTCTTTGTGGCCATCATTCTGAGTTGAGAAAGCTGTGTGTGTGTAGTTAGTGAGCATGAGTTTGGAGCTTTAGTAATGGCTACTTTGTGGTAGTCATTGTGAGCTTCAAAGTGCCTTCTTGTGGTGCAAGAACCCACCTTGAAGTGCCATTTTCGTGCTTCTACTTAGGCTGAGTTTGAGGAACCTTGGGAGAGCTCCAAGAGCACAACTTGCCTCTGTTTTGAACTTTGGTAAGTTACCTCACCATGATCATGAGTTTATGATGCTTAAAGTTGGTGTCTTGACATGTAAAAAGTTAAAATGAAGTAACCAACACCTAAATGAACTTGTATATGCTTAAAGATGCATGCTTTAACGTGTACATGTATTAAAAGTTGGACCTTTGGGAGGGATATTCACGAAATGCAGAAACTGCATTCTGTCGTGAGATATCCGGATATTTGTCGAACAGATATCCGGATATCAGTATCCGGATATGGTATCCGGATATTGATATCCGGATATGGGATCTGGGTATCCGGATATGACATATCCGGATATGTCCAGTGTGATATCCGGATATGGCATATCCGGATATGCCCCTTCTGATATCCGGATATCCTGGGTTCTGCGCAGACAGTAGCTTTACTGTATGAACAGTAAGCTATGGGGTGTGTGTGGACCCTAGTTTAAGGAAGTTGAACTTCTGTAATTAATGAACTAAGTCAGAATCATATGATTAAGGACTTATGGCTTTGATGGAAGCCTTAAGACGTAAAACGTAAAGGAAAGGCGTAGTCTTTAAGTTGTATGCTTGTTGTACATTAATATTGATGTATTATTGGTCCATATCAGATTGTGATACTGCTGTTTGGACTTGAGAGGGGTTGGACTCTTGGCTTGGATAGCTAGCTTGCAAGGTAAGCTTTCGTGTCCTCGGTTTAGCCATTTTGATGTTCCACCATGTCCCATGGGGATGGGTTTATGCATGCTGTGTTACATGCTTTGATTATTTTGGAAATGCTGTTGAGCTGTTTATATGTAATGAGCTATTATGATATGCATGTGGTGTCCACCTAGACGGCAATCCTGAGTATGTAGTACATACAAGATGGAGAAGCATGTGGGTGAGGTGCAGGTAGTATCCATGTACTCATGTAGGCATAGACGTATTCCTACATTTCTCTGGCCAGTAGATTTGAAAGCACACATGACATGATTAATTGCTGCATCGCATGATTTTAGAACTTATACTGTAATACTGTTTTTGAACTTATATTACACATGTAAGTGAGCTTGGGGTGGAGACTCCTTGAGGACCCCTTGTCTTACTGAGATTTCTTGTTAGAGATCTCACCCCACGTTTGGGGACGCTTATTTCAGGATCAGGTAATGTTGAGGGCTCAGGTGGCAGGAGGCCAGAGCTGAGCTGATAATTATGCTGACGTGCTGGTTGTGGATTGCTGTTTATTTGACTGCTGTTATGTTTTCTGCTTTATTTATGTTAAGTTTATGTTGAGACTATTTGTGGGCATTGTTGCCTTATTTGGTGAGCATGGGGTTTGTCCATGCCACATGATTGTTATCGTCTTATTAAATTAATGTTGTAATTAAAGTATCAGGATTTTGACCCAGGCTACTTGTGTAGACCTGTGGCTGTAGATACTCACCTATTATTTATATATGAGGTATTCCAGTTAGATGTCTTGCAATTTACATACAGGCAGTATTTTTATGAAAATGATTAAGTAATCAAGTTGGTTAAGTTAATGACGTCATAATTGAATTAAAGAAAAAAAAGTTATTCCGCATTTTAATTAAGCGTGGCTTAATACGATAGTGTGTTAACAATCCGGGTTAACACGGGCTGTTACATTTTATGGTATCAGAGCACTTTCTAGGGAAAAGCCTGTATGTATTGCAATAACTTAGGATGTGTCGTTGCGTGTCTACTTTGTGTTCACTCTGACTGGTGTGCGTTATGATAATGCATATGTGACCACATGGCGTGGGCCTGATCAACTCATTCCTTGTGTAACTTGTGCAGAGTCATGGTGCCACCAAGGAGGAACACGAGTACGAGCGAGGATCAGACGGATCCTGTCCTGGCTGCATTAGCTGAGATGAAGGCGGCCCGACTAGCCGACCAGGAAGCCACGAGGCTGGCGAACCGGGGGATGCTGGACGCAATTCGAGATGCGAACCGGCAAACCATGGCAGAGGTTCTGGAGGAGAACCGGATGGCCAACATGACGATGATGAGGGTCATGTTGGAGGAGTTGAGGGCTGGTCCTGCTGCGGGCCAGGGTCCTCCACCACCTCCACCGCCGCCACCGCCTCCACCTCCGCCTAGTCAACAGGAGGACACCCAGAGCCAGATGGGTGAGGGTAGTCATTTGACGGGGGCTATGCAGACTATCCCCGTACTTGCTGAGGATCGTGACGAGATCGATCGCCGGCTGAATGCTTTCCGCAAGCATAAGCCACCTACCTTCGACGGATCGTATGATCCCATTGCTGCTGCCAGATGGCTACAGGCGCTGGACAAAATTTTCCGGATCATGCAATGCACCGATCCGCAGAAGCTGCTGTTCGCCACGTACATGCTGGAGGGCGAGGCCCATGAGTGGTGGACCAACCTATCTCAGGTCTATGAGATGCAGGGTCATGTGATGACATGGCCATTCTTCGAGGAGAGCTTCTTGGGCCAGTACTTTCCTTACGACTCTCAGGAGAGGAAGCAGGGAGAGTTTGACCGATTGGTTCAGGGCTCGTTGTCTGTTGACGAGTACCTGGCCAAGTTCAATGAGCCGGTCAAGTTCTCTCATTTCCGCATGGCGAGACCGACTCCCGTTTTTCTGGCGGCCAAGTTCCGGAGGGGACTTAATGAGGATATTGCTGGACATCTCGCTGGTTCTGCTTCGAGAGACTTCGGAGCGTTGGTGCAGCAGTGCCGCGACATCGAGGACTACTGCCGGGCGAGTCAGGCCAAGAGGGCCAAGGTTGAGGTGCCGCAGAGCGCTGGTGGTTCTACTCCCTGGAAGAACAAGAACTTTGCCAACAAGGGCAAGGGCAAACCACCGTTGGCGGCTAAGCAAGCGCCGAATCAGTTCAGAAAGACTGCTGCTCAGGGGAACACAGCTAGACCTCCTGCTCCCAGATGTTCGGGATGCGGGAAGTCACATTTTGGGCCGTGCTCTACCGGTCAGCTGATTTGCTTCCAGTGTGGCAAGGAGGGCCACTACTCCAGAGATTGCCCGACGGCGAGAGTTGCTGCAGTGCAGGCTGTGCCGTTGCAGATGGTTCCTACTGGGGCGCCAGCCGTGCCACCTACTACTGGGCGTGTGTATACGTTGGATCGTCAGCAGTCGGACAGAGCTCCGAACCTGGTCAGAGGTACTGTTACCATTGGTGGATCAACTGTTGATGTTTTGTTTGATTCCGGGGCAACGCACTCTTTTGTTGCTACCCTTATTGCTGTGGGGCTTGAGTTGCCCAGTGATGTGCTTTCTCCACCGATGCGGGTTACCACCGCCACCGGAGAAAAATGTTTGACCTCCACTGTTCATCGCGATGTAGCGTTTCAGTGGGATGGCCGTGACTTCTCGGTAGATCTGATAGGATTGCCGATGGCCAACCTTGAGATTATTCTGGGCATGGATTGGTTGTCCAGAAATTGTGCAATGATTGATTATTGTGCCAAGAAAGTGGTGATGTCTCCGGGTGGGTCCACAGCCAGTTCCTCACCGTTCATTTCAGTCCTGCAGGCGAGGAGGGCCTTGAGAGCAGGGGCTTTTGGCTATGTCATGTTGGGAGGTTTGGTGAGTGGGACACAGGAGGATCTCACTGGCATTCCTGTGGTGAGGGAATTCCTCGAGGTGTTTCCTGAGGAGATTCCTGAGTTTCCACCGCAGAGGGAGATAGAGTTCTCTATAGATTTATTGCCTGGTGTGGGGCCTATCTCGTTGGCTCCATACCGGATGTCGCCACCAGAGTTGGCGGAGCTGAAGAAGCATATCGAGGAGCTTTCAGCAAAAGATTTTATTCGGCCGAGTGTGTCTCCCTGGGGAGCACCGGTCATATTTGTGAAAAAGAAAGATGGGACCATGCGGTTGTGCACCGACTACAGACAGTTGAACAAGGTGACAATCAAGAACAAGTATCCTCTTCCACGCATTGATGATTTGCTGGATCAGCTCAGGGGTGCTTGTGTGCATTCCAAGATTGATCTCCGGTCCGGTTATCATCAGATACGGGTAAAGCCGGAGGATGTCCCAAAGACAGCGTTTCGCTCGAGGTACGGGCACTACGAGTACTTGGTGATCCCGTTAGGACTCACCAATGCACCCGCAGTGTTTATGGACTACATGAACAGGATTTTCCAGCCGTACCTGGATCAGTTTGTGATCGTCTTCATTGACGACATCTTGATCTACTCCAAGACGGAGGAGGAGCATACCGAGCACTTGAAGATTGTGTTGCAAGTGCTAAAAGAGAAAAAGCTTTATGCTAAGCCGTCGAAATGCGAGTTTTGGCTCAAGGCGGTTAAATTTCTGGGTCATGTGATTTCTGCTAATGGAGTTGCAGTTGATCCTAACAAGATTGAGGCCGTGATGGATTGGGAGAGGCCCAAGACGGTTACAGAAGTGAGAAGCTTCTTGGGTTTGGTCGGGTACTATCGGAGGTTCATAGAAGGATTCTCCAAGATGGTGCTACCGATGACTCGCCTTACCCGAAAGGAGACTCCATTCGTGTGGACACATGAGTGTGAGGAGTGTTTCCAGGAGTTAAAGGAGAGACTGACCACTGCTCCAGTGTTAGTTCTTCCTGATCCTGCGGAGCAATTCGAGTTGTACTGCGATGCCTCTGGTAAAGGACTTGGCTGTGTGCTGATGCAGAAAGGGAAAGCGGTTGCTTACGCTTCAAGACAGTTGAAACCTCATGAGGAGAACTACCCGACTCACGACTTGGAGTTGGCAGCCATTGTTTTTGCTTTCAAGATTTGGAGGCATTACCTGTTTGGCATGAAGTTTGCTGTATTCAGTGATCACAAGAGCCTGAAGTATCTGTTTGACCAGAAGGAGTTGAACATGAGACAGCGAAGATGGATGGAGTTCTTGAAGGACTACGACTTTGAGTTGAGGTACCATCCTGGCAAGGCCAATGTGGTAGCCGATGCTTTGAGTCGGAAATCCGTGAGCTTATCCAGTTTAATGATGAACGACTACGAGGTGATCGAGAGGTTCAGAGACTTGAGAGTGAACTCCTTGTTTGGGGGTGCACTGCTTGAGATGGAAACAGCGGAAGTGATCAATGAGCTGATGGAAAAGATCAAAGAGGCGCAAGTGCAAAGAGAGTGCCTCGATTATGTGAAGAACCAGGACGGTGTGTCTTGGAACGATGACGGATTGCTGCTGTTTCAGAAGAGGATTGTGATTCCTCGAGGGCCATTGACCGAAGAGGTGATGACAGAGGCTCATAAGGGACGGTTTACTATTCACCCTGGTGCCACAAAAATGTACCAGGACTTAAAGAGAAATTTTTGGTGGCCGGGCATGAAGAAGGACATAGCGGTCTACGTGTCCAAGTGTCTGATTTGCCAGAAAGTAAAGATTGAGCACCAGAAACCGTCTGGTAAACTTCAACCTCTGGAGATTCCACAGTGGAAGTGGGAGAGTATTTCCATGTACTTCGTGGTGGGATTGCCTAAAACTCAGGCTGGTTGTGACTCTATCTGGGTCATAGTGGACAGATTGACCAAGTCTGCCCATTTTCTTCCAGTAAAGGTGAGCTTCACTACAGAGCAGTTGGCCAAGCTTTATGTCCGCGAGATTGTGAGGCTTCACGGGGTGCCTGAGAGTATCATCAGTGATAGGGACCCGAAGTTCACATCTCGGTTCTGGGAGGCGCTGCAGGAGGCTTTTGGTACGCAGTTGCGATTGAGTACCGCCTATCACCCTCAGACTGACGGACAGACTGAGCGGACCATCCAGACATTGGAGGACATGTTGAGAGCTTGCACATTGGAGCAGGGTTCTGCATGGGATAGGTACCTTCCGTTGGTTGAATTCTCGTACAACAACAGTTTTCATGCTAGTCTGGGCATGGCACCCTACGAGGCGCTGTATGGTAGGAGGTGTCGGACTCCTACCTGCTGGTCTGAGGTTGGAGATAAAGAGTTGTTTGGCTTGGACTTTGTCCAAGATACTACCCTACAGATCCAGATGATCAGGGAAAAGTTGAAGCAGGCGCAGAATCGTCAGAAAAGCTACTATGATGTCAAGCATCGACCACTAGAGTTCAGTGAGGGTGAGCACGTGTTTGTGAAACTTTCACCTGTCACCGGTGTTGGACGGGCACTCGGCGTGAGGAAGTTGAGCCCGCGATTCATAGGGCCCTACCAGATCCTTGGTAGAGTAGGACCAGTTGCCTATCGACTCGCCTTACCTCCGAACCTCGCCAACATCCACGACGTGTTTCACGTGTCTCAGCTTCGAAAGTACATAGCAGACCCTTCGCACGTGGTGCAGCCGGATGATGTGGAGGTTCGGGAGAACCTAAAGACTCCCGTCGGACCACTCAAGATTCTCGATCGAGGCGAGAAACAGCTCAGGAGCAAGATCATTCCGATGGTCAAAGTACAATGGTCAGGAAGAACTCCTGAGGAGTGTACCTGGGAGCGAGAGGATGAGCTTCTCCGACAGTATCCCGACTTTCGTGACAGGTATGTTTCTGATTTTGAGGACAAAATCCTTAAAAAGGTGGGGTGAATGTAAGAACCCGCACCGCTAATTAAGGTAATTAGTGAATTAATTATGATAATTAGGAAATAATTCCATAATTGACCCTAATAATTATTAATGGGCTTAGATAATTATATTGAGTGAGTAAAAATGCTGAAAATCGCTTTTCGGAAGAAAAGCGCAGATACCGGTTCTGCTACTCGGTATAAATGCGTACCGGAAAAGTATCCCGGAAAATTATAACGAATGCATGATAATTACTAGAATATTATGTAGGACTTGTAAAACAAGTTTCAAGTCAAAATAATGTAATCTGATGCCAGAACTGATACTGGCTATGGAAAAGCGCGTACCGGAAAGGTGCTCCGAAAAATAAAATAAAAATATGACAAATCTTAGAAAAATGTGTAGGTCTAGATTCCAAAGTTTGGGATCAATATCTTTTACTTTGCGATTAAGGTTAATACTGCGTGATTAGTGGCTTATGCCTATAAATAGGCACATTATGAGGGCACAAAACCCTAGAAACACACACCAAAACGTGGAGGCTGCAGCTGAGGGTGGAAAACACTGTTCCATTGACTCTCCTTCACTCTTTGAGCTTCCTTTGCTCTTCTTCTTCTTTTGGCCTTGATTATCACCCTTCATGATTGTTTAAACACTTGTGAGGGTGAGAGTGAGCCTTGAGACTTCTTTGTGGCCATCATTCTGAGTTGAGAAAGCTGTGTGTGTGTAGTTAGTGAGCATGAGTTTGGAGCTTTAGTAATGGCTACTTTGTGGTAGTCATTGTGAGCTTCAAAGTGCCTTCTTGTGGTGCAAGAACCCACCTTGAAGTGCCATTTTCGTGCTCCTACTTAGGCTGAGTTTGAGGAACCTTGGGAGAGCTCCAAGAGCACAACTTGCCTCTGTTTTGAACTTTGGTAAGTTACCTCACCATGATCATGAGTTTATGATGCTTAAAGTTGGTGTCTTGACATGTAAAAAGTTAAAATGAAGTAACCAACACCTAAATGAACTTGTATATGCTTAAAGATGCATGCTTTAACGTGTACATGTATTAAAAGTTGGACCTTTGGGAGGGATATTCACGAAATGCAGAAACTGCATTCTGTCGTGAGATATCCGGATATTTGTCGAACAGATATCCGGATATCAGTATCCGGATATGGTATCCGGATATTGATATCCGGATATGGGATATGGGTATCCGGATATGACATATCCGGATATGTCCAGTGTGATATCCGGATATGGCATATCCGGATATGCCCCTTCTGATATCCGGATATCCTGGGTTTTGCGCAGACAGTAGCTTTACTGTATGAACAGTAAGCTATGGGGTGTGTGTGGACCCTAGTTTAAGGAAGTTGAACTTCTATAATTAATGAACTAAGTCAGAATCATATGATTAAGGACTTATGGCTTTGATGGAAGCCTTAAGACGTAAAACGTAAAGGAAAGGCGTAGTCTTTAAGTTGTATGCTTGTTGTACATTATTATTGATGTATTATTGGTCCATATCAGATTGTGATACTGCTGTTTGGACTTGAGAGGGGTTGGACTCTTGGCTTGGATAGCTAGCTTGCAAGGTAAGCTTTCGTGTCCTCGGTTTAGCCATTTTGATGTTCCACCATGTCCCATGGGGATGGGTTTATGCATGCTGTGTTACATGCTTTGATTATTTTGGAAATGCTGTTGAGCTGTTTATATGTAATAAGCTATTATGATATGCATGTGGTGTCCACCTAGACGGCAATCCTGAGTATGTAGTACATACAAGATGGAGAAGCATGTGGGTGAGGTGCAGGTAGTATCCATGTACTCATGTAGGCATAGACGTATTCCTACATTTCTCTGGCCAGTAGATTTGAAAGCACACATGACATGATTAATTGCTGCATCGCATGATTTTAGAACTTATACTGTAATACTGTTTTTGAACTTATATTACACATGTAAGTGAGCTTGGGGTGGAGACTCCTTGAGGACCCCTTGTCTTACTGAGATTTCTTGTTAGAGATCTCACCCCACGTTTGGGGACGCTTATTTCAGGATCAGGTAATGTTGAGGGCTCAGGTGGCAAGAGGCCAGAGCTGAGCTGATAATTATGCTGACGTGCTGGTTGTGGATTGCTGTTTATTTGACTGCTGTTATGTTTTCTGCTTTATTTATGTTAAGTTTATGTTGAGACTATTTGTGGGCATTGTTGCCTTATTTGGTGAGCATGGGGTTTGTCCATGCCACATGATTGTTATCGTCTTATTAAATTAATGTTGTAATTAAAGTATCAGGATTTTGACCCAGGCTACTTGTGTAGACCTGTGACTGTAGATACTCACCTATTATTTATATATGAGGTATTCCAGTTAGATGTCTTGCAATTTACATACAGGCAGTATTTTTATGAAAATGATTAAGTAATCAAGTTGGTTAAGTTAATGACGTCATAATTGAATTAAAGAAAAAAAAGTTATTCCGCATTTTAATTAAGCGTGGCTTAATACGATAGTGTGTTAACAATCCGGGTTAACACGGGCTGTTACAATGAACCAAGTAACTACGTGGAGGCGGTCAAAGATGTTGACTCCTCAAAATGGCTTGAAGCCATGGAATCTGAAATGGATTCGATGTATCAGAACAAGGTATGGACCTTGGTTCCTAAACCACAAGGAATAGTTCCTATTGGTAATAAATGGGTCTTTAAAAGAAAGACTGATGCAGATGGCAACGTTCAGACCTACAAAGCTAGGTTGGTGGCGAAAGGGTATCGTCAAAGACAAGGAGTTGACTATGATGAAACTTTTTCACCAGTTGCCATGATCAAATCTATTAGGATCATGCTTGTAATAGCAGCATACCACGACTATGAAATTTGGCAAATGGATGTCAAGACCGCCTTCTTGAATGGGTTCTTGAAGGAGGAAGTGTACATGACACAACCTGAAGGCTTTGAAAACAAAGATCAGGAGCATATGGTATGCAAACTACAAAGGTCAATATATGGGCTAAAGCAAGCATCAAGGAGTTGGAATATACGTTTTGATGAAGTCGTTAAGAGTAACGGTTTTATCAAGAACGAGGATGAACCTTGTGTTTACAGAAAGGTTAGTGGGAGTAATGTCGTCTTCCTAGTGCTCTATGTAGATGACATATTGCTAATAGGAAATGACATCCCCACATTAAAAATAACGAAAGAGTGGCTTTCAGAAAACTTTACCATGAAGGATTTGGGAGAGGCAGCCTTTATACTCGGTATAAAGATCTATAGAGATAGATCCAAGAGGCTGCTGGGTTTATCTCAATCCACGTACGTTGACAAGATGCTAAAGAGGTTTAGCATGGAAGGGTCGAAAAGGGGTTTTCTTCCTGTCAGTCATGGGGTACACCTATCAAGGGCTATGTGTCCTAAGTCACGGCCTGAGAAGGATCGCATGAGTGGAATGCCATACGCTTCGGCTATTGGATCCATCATGTATGCCATGATATGTACGAGACCAGATGTCTCATATGCTTTAAGCATTACGAGCAGATACCAGTCAGACCCTGGAGAGGGTCACTGGACGGCAGTCAAAACCATCCTTAAATACTTAAGAAGAACTAAGGATGCGTTTCTGGTCTATGGTGGGGTTAATGAGTTAACAGTGAAAGGGTTCACTGATGCCAGCTTTCAGAGTGACAAAGATGACTGCAAGTCACAGTCAGGATTCGTATTCACCTTAAATGGTGGGGCAGTGTCTTGGAAAAGTTCCAAGCAGGAGACAACAGCAGACTCAACGACAGAGGCTGAATACATAGCTGCTTCAGAAGCAGCTAAGGAGGCAGTGTGGATCAAGAAGTTCGTAAATGAACTAAGGGTGGTTCCAAGCGTGGATGAGCCCATACAGTTGCTTTGCGACAACACTGGAGTCATTGCGCAGTCAAAGGAACCTAGGTCTCATCAAAGATCTAAACACGTGCTCCGCAGATATCATTTGATTAGAGAAATCATTGATAGGAATGATGTAAAAATGGATTATGTTCCCACAGACGATAACCTGGCCGATTCTCTGACAAAGGCTGTTTCTCAGAGAAAACATGATAGTCATTATGAGGCTTTGGGCATACGACTTAGGTCTGATTGGCTCTAGGCCAAGTGGGAGCTTGTTAGCATATGGGTGTCCTAGAGACAATCTTTTGATTAAATAAAGGACACTAGATGTAGAACTTTGTTTGTCGCAAATAAATGTAAGCACTATTTATTCAGTTTCATATTGTGTCTCGATATTACTGTTAATATTATATGAATGAACTGGATAAATCCCTTGGAATAGAACATGTATCTCTTGAGTATCTGTGATGAGATCACGATCATGAGGATTCAAGGATATTGCATGTCTATTCCTAATTATATGTTCCTAGTCTAGAGACACTGAGTTTGGGGATCAGTGATCTCAAGTAAAGACTAGTACGACTTATCTACTTGTATATGGATACAAGGTAAAGACCTCATGAGCTACAGATATGGATATATCTTAGCTAAAGTCGTGGGTGGACCTATAAGAGTATAGCTCGCACTGAACAGACCCAAAAAGAGACTCTATGAGGAAATCTCACAGATAGTGTCATTAGAGTAATCTCTTTATGTTTGGGTATGTCTTTCCTTAGACCAGAAGTTATTACCTAGACTGTGTTCTTGAAGGCATGTTTTGATTGTATACCTCGTCTGCCTGAAACATGGAGACTCATAGGTATACTGTTGGGTGTGTCCTTAAAGGGCACAGGGCTAGGGTAATAAGCTGAAGGAATTTGTCAAATCTCTGTGAGAGATTAGGTTATCTGTAAACCGGAGAAATCAGGATGACATTTACAGGGACTCGGGAATCTATGCATAGTAAAAGAGATCATGAGATGATCTGCCTTTAGAGTCAGTAAATTGAAGATTCCCTATTTCGAATAAAGCTTACCCTAAACCGCAGGGGTTGATACATTTCCTTACCCTAGGTTAATGGGAAGATAACCGAGACGAAGGGAAATACATACGGTAACCAAATATGTGCAATAGGTTGATCAAGTCATTAATCTGACAAGTTCTTGGGCAACAAAGCATTGCTAGTGCTCTGTGTTGTCATTAATTGGGTTGTGGGCTTGTTGGGCCCAAGCCCAGTTATGTCAGTAGCTAAGTTGGACCTAACGGGTCACACACTAACACCTTGTAGTCATGATGGACTAGCTTTAAAGGTATTGGGCCTAATAATGTTATTAGCCCAAGAAGCTGTTTGGAAGCCCACCTAAATGGGTGGGTGGTGCATGGAGTTTAGTAATGGGCTTGGATAGTCCAAGCCATTACTAATTAATTTAATTAGTTAAATTAATAATCAAATATTTGAATTTCGAATTTTGAATTTGAAATTTGAATTTTGAAATTTGAATTTAGAATTTGAATTTCGAAATTCGAATTTTGAATTTGAAATTTGAAATTTGAAATTTGAATTTTGAATTTTGAATTTGAATTTGAATTTGAATTTTGAAATTCGAATTTTGAATTTGAAATTTGAAATTTTGAATTTTGAATTTTGAATTTGAATGTTTGAACGTTTGAATTCAAGTGTTTGAATTCGAATTTGAATTGGTTTTGAAAAGTTGTTTCATAACAAAAGGATAAGACAGGATCTTATTGGAGCATATTCCTTGGATGAAGAAGCATCTTTGGAGGCTCTCCCTTGGCTGTTTGGTGCGCAACTTTTAGGTGATAAGAGTGTTATCTTATCACTTAAAACAAACCTCCATTCAGATTTGGTGGTTGAGGGAATCAGTGGGTGAGTTGATTCAAATTTTGAATGCAACTACTCAATGTATTTGGACCCTTTCTAGGGCTGAATTATGCGCATGAGAACTATATACTATATGATAGTTTATGAATTTAAGTTTAAATTATTTTGAATTTAATATCATGTGGATAAGATTGGAGGTTGATGGCAAAGTTAGTTTTGCAACAGCTCCACCTTATCACACTGTTCCATGCGCAACTTTCAAAGAAGTTTGAAAGTTTGTTTTTCATTTTGAATGATTGAATTCCCTCCTCCTCTCCAAGGGTGCGCATAAATATGACTTGTTCCTCACCTTAGGGTTTTGTGAAAAACCTAGCCAACTCTCCTCCATCTATGCACCATTCTGTAGGTTAGCTCACTACACCTTTCCAAACAGAATACCTAGCCTCCACCTTCACCACTTGTGCGCATAGCAAGCCTCATTGTGGTGTTCATCTGGTGGCTTTCAAGAAAGGGTTCTTGCATCATTGACGAACGGTGGTGTGGATCACCATTAGAGGGTTTGAACCCTTCAAGCCTGACATCTCATCTCCCTGACTGATCAGGCCAAAACAAGGTAACATCATGCTGTCTTAAAGCATGAACCTATGTTTGCATGTATGTTCCGCAGTAAAAATTTTTGTTTTACACCTTACATGCATCGGCCTTCAAAGGCCAGTTTACTTTCAAATGTGTGGTCCATTAGGTACCAGTTAAATGTCGTGATAAAGTGATTCACCATTGTGTTTTGGTGAAGGTTGGTAAACCTATAAGGCTAAATTCGACAGTTGGCACAGAGATGGTGCTTTTTTAAGATAAAGTGCAGAAGTGAAATTGCACGTTATAGGTTAAGGACATGAGAAAAAGTATATGTGTATACAACCTGTGGCTAAAAGCCGTAAATGGGGATTATTCCCTCAAAAAAGGAAAGTACAGTGAGCGTGAACTAGATGATTACTCAGTGAATTGCACTGAGCGGCTGTGAGATTTCATAACAGTGTTTAATGTGGAATAAGAAATGTAGAGAAAATTGATGACGAGAGTACATACTCCATAGAAATAAAGCTCAGATAAGGATAATTGTGGCTGTAATGTGTCAGAAAGTGATAGTTGCCTGTGTGGCACAGATTGAATGGGACGTGATATGACCCTATGGGTGTAGTTATTGATACATTAAATAGGTAGGAAAACCCTTCAAGATAAATTATGGGCTATATATGTTAGGTAGCCTGACTTGTGAAAAGCAATTGGCTTGGTAAAGCAGAGAAAGTGCGCAACTGCGATGTGCGCTCCGGCTGTTCACATGTGGTGACACCGGATGATATTGAGATTGGGGAGAACTTGAAGACTCCCATTGGGCCTTTGAAATGCTGGGCCATTGTGAAAAGAGGCTGAAAAGCCAAAGAATTGTAAAGTAAACATTCAGTGAGAAGCCCACGCACCGGATGAAGCTACTTGGGGACGGGAGACTGACATTCTCCGGCTGTATCCTGAGTTAGCATATGTGTATAGTTGATTTTGCGGACAAAATTCCAAAAAGGTGACCTCGTAAAATTGAATATGAATTTATATGATATAATGTGGGTTAAAAGGGAAGGATTAGTGAAAATCCTGAAATTGAGGTCAAAATGTGTACCAAGGGCAAAATGGTAATTTGCAAAAAACGTAAACCGAGGCATGAAAATGGAGTAGGAGATCTCAAATGATAAAAATAATGCCGAAAATGGATTCAGGACGAAAAATTGAGTGAATAGGCAAGTTTTGGAAATTTTGATGAATAGTGATTTTTCTGGTGTAAAAATACTACAATATAATTGTATCAAGAAGCGTGAAATTTTATGAGTATTTTTAGGAAACAAAAATATGTCATGAACCAGAAAAATATGTAGATTATGAATTTGTGATCGGAATTGGGTGGTGGATTAAAGTTAAATCGCGTGTGGGACCCGCCTGTGGCATAAGTGAGCCCAAACCCCTTTTTTCCCTCACTTTTCTCTCTCCTTCCCCTTTCTTCTTCCCGTGAAACAGCCCCCACCCCCATTGTCATGAAGCTTTGATTTTCTTTGATTCACAAATCCCTCATTTCTCCACCAAATCAAGCAATTCTTGGCTTGAAATCTATTGGAAAACACCTACTAAAGCCATTGGTAGTACCCTTAAGCCTTGAAACCGTCTCATTGATGAGATCTTGGCCAAAGTCAGCCGCGAATTTGGGGGGATTTTGATGAATTTTTGATGACTTTTGGGTTGATTCATTGCTGGAGATCATCCCCTTGTACCGTAGGGAGCTATTGGTGGTAAGGTTTCTCACTCTCACTTTGTTTTCAATGAGGTCATAATATTGATGAGGGTTTTGAAGTTGTAAATTAAGTTATGGTAGTTAGGAGCATTAAATGGTATGTCTCCTTTGGAATTAAATGCTTAGAATAATAAATTATGATGATTGATGTAATAAAAATTATTGTGATTTGGAATTTTTAACTTACGCAATTTTGTGATGGGTTTCAAGACTTTATGAAATTGGTATGTGGTGTAATTGAATAATTGAATGATGGACCATTGGTATAGGTTGATGATAGGATTATATGATGAGTGTAAGTGTTAAATTGGATTGAGAACCTTGTTGGATGGTTCCTTGTAAATTTCGAACCAGGTGGTGTGGAAAGGAAAAATTGAAGTGAAAATATGGTTTAATCAATGGTTGATACATTGGTAGATGAGTGAGTTAGATTAATGAATCTAGAGGTTGGAATGATTGAATAAGTGGTATGGTGGTCTTTGAACCCAATGGATAATTGTTGAGCATAATTATTATGAAATTGATGTGCTATTGGAAATTGTATTGATGATCATGTTGTTGATCATATAGGTTGCCTCTCACGGACGCTATGGAAGCGGATTAAGCTTGGAGCTTACGTATGAAGCATTGGCTTCGGAGTTGAGGTAAACCTTTGGAACTTGGGTTTAGTCCCTTGTGTGCTCCACCACACCTAGTGGAAGGTTGTGGTTGGATTTTGTGTCATTGGACATTGTGTGATTATGTATTTTCATGCATTATTGCTTGATTGTGTGACATGCTTGGAGCATGTTGTGTGTAAATTTTTTGATCTCTGGCCAGTAGATGTGTGTTGGTTTGGACTTTCGCTGGATAATTCCGCTGGGGATTCCAGTCGGGTTTTGCCGTGGGACCGACTCTGGGAGCGATACCAGGATGATCCAAACGTTGGACTTCTGCTGGATATTCCGTTGGGGATTCCGGTCGGGTTTTCCTGTGGGGCCGACTCTGGGAGCGGTACCAGGATGGTCCAAATGTGGGACTTCCGCTGGATAGGGCTCATGAGGAGTTCCAGTTGGGTTTTGCCATGGGGTCGTCTCAACCATGGGAGAGGCACCAGGAAGATTCCGGGAGTTATACGATGGGGTCCTTGAACGTAATCCAGCTGTGGATGTTCTTGGATTGTGCCCAATTGATTGTGATATTGTATGCCATGCATTTTTACATAATGTTATTGTTGCACATTGAGTGAGCCATGGGGTGGAGAAGCCTCTAGGACCCTTGGTTTACTGAGATATATTTGTATATCTCACCCCGCATTTGGGGACATCATTTCAGGTCATGCTGAGCATGGATGAGTTGAGCATGAGGTGCATTTGGAGGGCATGCCATATTGAAGGATTCCATTTCATGCACATAGCATAGAGTAGTATTTGTACCTAGGTTATGAACATTTGCCATGTTTTGTATTTCATTACCATATTAAAGTCTTTTGAAGTTGATGTATATGTATATGCCTCTTGTTATATATGGAGAATTGGAGTGAGCATGGGACTTGTCCATGGCCACCTATTTTGTACTTGAAAGTAATTAGAGAATTGGGTTGTAAATAGACCATTTGATGTGTACCATGGCGATGATATTGACAACATTGTAAATGATGTGTTATATAATGAAAATGCATGAGGGAAGGGCCTAGGGCCTATATTAGAACTTGTGTAAGGTGTATATTAAGTATCAAGGTGTTAGGAGTAAGTTACATCACTCTTTTGTGTATTAAAAGCTGTCATCTGTCATTTTTACTGCATAGTAATCGATTACCTTTCATTGGTAATCGATTACCATGTACCAGGGGACGCAAAATGAGCCACTGTGAACAAAATAATCGATTACCTGAGCATTGGTAATCGATTACCTAGTTCAGTAATCGATTACCAATGCTTGGTAATCGATTACCTGAGAACAGGGGAGCTGAAATGAAGCTTCTGCCTCATTTTGAAATTCTGGGTAATCGATTACCACAGTGCAATTTTCAAAAATAATGGTTTTCTAGACTGAAACAAATGGCATAACTTGGTCTACAGAGCTCCGAATTGTGCGCGGTTTGAAACCACGCGTAGCTTATGCAGAGAGCTATAACATGGTAAGAGATGAGAGTCAAAATATAAGTTTAAATTAATTGGGTAATAAGAAAGATAGTGAATATCAGTAAGTTTATGCTTCCGCGAGTTTTGCATTTACAATTACGGAGTTGTTTTGATTAGTTACGAAAATGGTTAATTGTTTAAAATGAGGAAGTAATAAAAGGAAAAATTTTTCCCTTAATTCAATTAACTCAATTACTGTGATTGTAACTGCGCTTAATATCATTTTTGTTGATAACACACCGGTCCGGTAACGGGGTGTTACAGGTGTAGAAGTCATGGACTGCTTGAGAATCTGGAAGGCCTTCATGGCAGCTTCAGACCAGCAAAAGTCCTCAGATCCTTTTAGCAAATTTGTCATAGGTAATGCTAATGATGCATACCCCTTCACAAACCTACGTTAGTATCCTATTAAACCTAGGAAACCATGAAGTTGTTTGAGAT
The DNA here is from genome assembly GCA_032173675.1 of Gastrolobium villosum. NCBI lineage: Eukaryota > Viridiplantae > Streptophyta > Magnoliopsida > Fabales > Fabaceae > Gastrolobium > Gastrolobium villosum. The sequence continues at coordinate 3,953 of JAVKPL010012186.1, read as the reverse complement.
TCTTCGGTACTGGCCATTGCAACATGGCATCAATCTTCCTTGGATCAACAAAGACACCCTCCTTGGAAACCACATGCCCCAAGTAGTCAACAGTATCCACCCCAAAAGTACATTTACTAGCCTTCACAAAAAATTGATGCTGGTGTAGGAACTCCAAAGCTAATGCCACCTGGTTAACATGCTCGAATAATGATATGCTAAAAATCAGAATGTCATCAAAAAAACAATTATAAAATGTAGAAGGTAAGGCTTGAAAATGTGATTCATGACAGCCTGAAACGTGGCTGGTGCGTTGGTTAAGCCAAAAGGCATAACGAGGAACTCGTAATGGCCTTCATGAGTCCTAAAAGCCGTTTTTGGCACATCAGCAGGCAACATTCGGATTTGATGGTAACCTGCTCTTAAATCAAGCTTGGAATAAATGGAAGAACCTCCCAATTCATTTAACAACTCGTCAATTGTAGGTATTGGGAACTTATCTTTAATGGTGGCTGCATTTAAGGTCCTATAGTCAATACAATGCCTCCATGTATTATCTTGCTTCCTGACTAAGAGAACAAGAGATGAATATGGGCTCTGTGAATGTTGTATAAATCTTGTTTTGAGCAAAGCAGCAACCTGATGTTCCTTTACCTTTGGAGACAGGGGGAGCTAATGTACCTTTGGAGACAGGGGGAGCTAATGTACAGGAGACAAGGACAGCAACTGTACCAGAGACTGGAGATCCTCCCGGTAAATGGAGAAAATTCTACAGCTGTCGTAAATCTCCTCAAGATCCTCTAGACTGCCAGGATTCTGACCCGAGTCCTAGTTCCAGCAATCCATTTGAGAACACTGGTACAGCTGACCTAGATATGCCTATTGCCCTTCGAAAAGGTACTAGATCTTGCACTGCTCATCCTATTTCTCATCATATTTCATATGAAAAGTTGTCTCTAGGTTTTCGTGCTTTCAACACTATATTAGATGGTACAAAAATACCAAAAAATATCCAAGAGGCACTTAATGACCCTAAATGGAGGGATGCAGTCTTTGAAGAAATGGATGCACTTAAAAAAATGGAACTTGGGAGTCCGTGGCACTTCCCAGAGGAAAGAAAACTGTAGGTTGCAAATGGGTGTTCACAATAAAATTTAATGCAGATAACAGCATCAACAAATATAAGGCTAGATTGGTTGCCAAATGATTCACCCAGACTTATGGGATAGACTATCAGGAGATGTTTGCTCCCGTTGCCAAACTTAATTCTATCCGAGTCCTACTATCACTTGCTGCCAACCTTGATTGGCCCTTGCATCAATTGGACGTAAAGAATGCTTTCTTAAATGGGGACTTACATGAGGAAATTTACATGGATCCACCACCTGGTTTTGAAGAGGGAGATGGTTCTGTATGCATGTTGAAGAAGTCTCTTTATGGACTTAAACAATCCCCTAAAGAGTGGTTTGAAAAGTTTACTCGTGTTGTTAAAGAAAGGGGATTTATCCAAGCTCAGACTGATCACACTTTATTTTTTAAACACTCCGATTGTGGAAAAATTGCTATCCTCATTGTTTATGTTGATGACATAATTGTCACAGGTGATGACTGGGAGGAAATAAAATCTTTAAAGGGGGGTTTAGCTAATCAGTTTGAACTGAAGGATCTTGGATCACTTGAATATTTCCTTGGGATGGAAATTGCTCGTAGCAAAGCGGGAATTTCCTTATCTCAAAAGAAATATATCCTAGACCTGCTACAAGAAACAGGTATACTTGGGTGCAAGCCTGCAGAAACTCCAGTTGAACCCAATATTAAATTGGGAATTGAAGATGGAAAGGATGTTAACAGGGAGCTATACCAAAGGTTGGTAGGGAAGCTGATCTACTTATCTCACACTCGACCTGATATTGCATTTGTCGTTAGCATGGTTAGCCAATTCATGCATTCTCCTAAGGAAAAGCACCTTAGTGCGGTTTATAGAATCCTCAAGTATCTCAAAAACACACCTGGTCGAGGAATGCTCTTTAAAAGGGGACACAAGAGGATGATAGAAATCTATACAGATGCTGACTGGGCTGGCTCTGCAATGGACCGAAGATCCACTTCAGGATATTGTACCTATGTCTGGGGAAATCTTGTGACGTGGAGAAGTAAAAAACAAACTGTTGTTGCCAGAAGCAGTGCAGAAGCAGAATTTCAGGCGCTAGCTCATGGCATTTGTGAATGAATCTGGTTAAGAAGACTTCTTGAAGAATTAAAGATATCTTATTCTCTACCTGTGAGACTCTATTGTGATAATAAGGCTGCAGTCAGTATTGCTCAAAATCCTGTACATCATGACAGAACCAAACATGTGGAAGTTGATCGTCATTTTATCAAAGAAAAATTGGAGGAGGGTAGTGTATGTTTGTCATATATACCTACCAAGGAGCAAACAGCCGACATTCTCACCAAAGGATTACACAAACCCATCTTTGAGGATTTAATTAGCAAGTTGGGGATGATCAATATATATCTCCCAACTTGAGGTGGAGTGTAGAATATTCTACAGTCTTTTATTTATTTCTAGCTACTTGTCTCTTTGAGTAGTGTGATGCCTCTTTGGTTACTGTGTATTTTATTTATTACTTCATCTCCTTAACTACCTTGTAATCTGTATATAAAGATCCCTTTGGGTGTCAATCTATATATGAAAAAATACATTTCTGACTTATATTTCTTCAAAATCATTGGGCCTTGTTATGAAATAATTGGGCCCTTTTTTCTTTATTGTTAGACCCATTGTTTGTATGCCATTGCTGAAACGAATTGGGTCCAATTTGAGTGTTCAAGCCCACTCTTCCATTGTCACATTTCTGGTTTATAGAATTATTGGGCCTATGGGTATTTGGATTGAAGCCCATCCTATTTTTTCCCCTAGCCCCGATTGAAACTCAAGCCATCTTGACCCATTTTTGCTCCAGCCCGTTCCACCACCCCAACTCCCCATCGTCACTTCCACCCCTTGTTCCCACCTCTTCATACTTCCCAACTCTGCCACTGCGCATGTCTCCTCCCTTAGACCGTTCAAGAAAGATGTCGCCATCACCTCGTCATCTGCATGTCCCAACGAAGAAGATAGCACCTCACAGTTTTCCCTGACTTCTGCCTCAACCTCTTCATCTCCCTCTTGATATTCTTCGTCTTCTTGCTCCTTTTCATCTGCTGTGATTTTGTTGTCATTTTTTTTCGGATCTGTCTTCTTCCTCCGTCACTATTCTTTTTTGTTCTGCATGTTCATCTTCGTCTTTTCTTTCTTTTCCGTCTTCTTTCTCTTTTTCTTCTTTTTTCTTCTACATCTCTGTTTTTTCTCTTTCCTGCAGCAACATCGTCGTCCTCCTCTTCTTTGATTTTCGGATCTACTTCTCCCTCGTCAACAACAGCTTCCTCCTTTTCTTTTTCTTTTCCTTTTTCTTCTGATTTTTCTTCGTCTATATCTTCTTTTTCCTTTTCTTCTTCTACTTCAATTATTTCTGCATCTTTGATTTCTTTTTCTTCAGCTTCTTCACGCTCTGTTCTTCCCTCGTCATGCGCTCCATCCAGAATTCGAAAGTCGTAGCACTGATCCATTACATCCTTGAGTCTCTGAATTGTTTCTTGCAATTGACAGATATTGTCTTCAACTCCTTCCAATCTTTCTTCCCTCACTCGATCCATGCTGCCTTTCACTTTTGTGATTCTGCTTTTTTTTGTGTATAGATCTGGACCATATCCACTCCCTAGATCGGAAATGCTCTGATACCAAATTGATTGAACCCTTTTTTTATAAATCTAGAATTGCAGAAAATATAGAGGAAATAGAGAAAATATACACTAAAAAGACCTCACTCACTCTAAAGCCAAATACCTAGGCTAAAGAGATCCCAAGAGATTCTTTCCCCAAAACCCCACTCCAATATTCTGAATACATGAATACCTAATACTCCCACACC
>JAVKPL010012185.1:7500-57403 GCA_032173675.1 Gastrolobium villosum | reverse complement strand
CACAGGAGCAACCCATTGGCTATCAGAGATAGGATAAATTATACCTGCATCAAGCCATTTGATGATTTCCTTTCTTACTACCTCCTTCATATTAGGGTTCAGTCTCCTTTGATGTTCTACAGAGGGGCTATCAGGATCTTGGAGCGGAATTTTATGCATGCAAACTGCTGGGCTAATTCCCTTTATATCAGCCATTGTCCAGCCAATTGCTCCTCTGTAGTCTTTGAGCTTCTGTGTGAGCTGCAGTTCCTGTTCATGAGTTATTAAAGAAGAAATAATCACAGGGAGAGTGTCTTCTTTACCCAAATAAATATACTTCAGGTGTTCAGGCAAGGGTTTTAGCTCCAAGTGAGGTGGCTGCTCTACTGAGGGCAGTTTTGGTGTTTGCTCTTGCTCCAATCGGTTCAAGGATTCAAAGATCCTTTCCTTCTTCTCCCTAGTGTGTACAGAACTGATTGACACCAGATACTCCTCCAATTCTTCAAAGTCTTTCATGCCTATTTCTGACTGCAAATGCTCTTGCTGTTCTTCTCTTATGATCAAATCAAGAGTTGAAATACTGAAGCATTCCTCAGTGTTATCTTCATCAAACTTCATTGCTTTCATGACATTGAACTTTACCTCCACTCCATTCACACTCATGGAAAGTTCGCCCTTTTTAACGTTTATGACAGCATCGCCAGTAGCAATGAATGGTCTGCCAAGAATTATTGGAACTTCTTGGTCTGCCTCAAAATCCAATATGATGAAATCGGCTGGTGAATGAATTTATCTACTTGGACAATGACATTCTCGATTTTTCCTTCTGCCTTAGCTATGGATCGATCTGCAAGTTGGAGAGTGACTGTGGTTGGTCTTGCTGCTCCTATGTCGAGCTGCTTGAAGATAGAGGCTGGCATTAAATTTACACTCGACCCCAGATCACAAAGTGCTCGACCAAGATAGTTTTTCCCAACTGTACAGGGAATGGTAAATACTCTGGGATCCTTGAGTTTGGGAGGAATCTTAGTCAGGTACTTGCATGATTCTTCAGTGAGGGCTACAGTCTCGAACTCCTCAATCCTTCTTTTTTTTGACAAAACATCCTTCATAAATTTTGCATATGAAGGAATTTGTTCCAGAGCCTCCACCAGAGGGACATTTATGTGAAGCTGTTTCAACAAGTCTAAAAACTTGCTAAACTGCCTGTCTTCATGCTGCTTTTTCAACCTCTGTGGAAAGGGAGACTCAATGGGTTCACTCCTCCTTTTGCATGGTGGGACATAAGTTGGGATCGAAACTGGTTCCTTGTCCTTCATTGCTCCATTATCCACTCCAGAGGTTGTGGACTCGGGTGTGATTTGAACCTTCTCCTTGGGTTCTGTCTGAACTTGAGGGTCAGTAGTTCACTCGACTTCTTCTTCCAACGGTAGGCTTGCTGATTGGCGTTTACGAGATCGTGCCACTAAATCCGGAGGTGGCAAAATTTTTCCATCTCGTAAACTTACCGCATTACAATGCTCCTGATCTTCCTGGGATGGCTTCTCTGTGTCACTAGGGAGTGTCCCTGGTTGTCTCTGTTTGAGTGCTCCAGCCAACTGACCAATTTGGGTCTCCAGGCTTCTCATGGCTGCACTGTTCTGGTTCATGTATTCTTTGACACAAGTTTCAAAGGATTGGGACTTCCCTTCACCCTTATCCCATTTTTGATGGTTCTGCCTGGGATATGGGGGTCGATTCTGGTAGTTTCCTCCACTACCTCCAGCATTGTTCTGACTCTTCCATCCCCGGTTGTCATTGCTCCTGTAGTTATTGTCATAACCACCTGCATAACACACAGCAGCCAAATTGTTACATTCTTCAGTTTCATGAGGACCTTCACAAACGGAGCAACTTTGTCTTGATTGAGTTAAGAGAAGTTGCTCGGTTAGTCCTTTATGTTCCATGGGCTTCCAGTTTTTTATAGTGTTCTGGAGCGAAGCCATCTGAGTTGAAAGAGCATCAGTTGAGCTTAGCTCCAGAACTCCTGCCTTCTTGGGAGCATGGTCCCGTGTGGTAGGCCATTGAACATGTTTTTTTGAAAGTTTTTCTAACAACCGGTAAGTTTCCGGATAAGTAAAATCCAAAATATCTCCCCCTGCAGCCGCATCAATAGTGGCTTTCAATGGTGGGGTTAAGCCATGATAAAACGTGTGAATAATGCCCCAATCAGAAACTCCATGATTTGGACATATTCGTATTAATTCCTTAAATCGCTCCCACGCTTCATATAGACTTTCTCCATCATACATTTGGAAAGATGCTATATCAGCCCTCACTTGGGCTTGTTTTGCTTGGGGAAAAAATTGGGTAACAAACTGCTCACATAGTTGTTCCCAACTAGTGATGGAATTCGGGGGCAATGTTCTCCTCCATTCTTTGGCTTTTCCTGCTAGGGAAAATGGAAAAAGCCTCATTCGCATACTTTCCTCCGGAATGCCATGAACTCTGAAATTATCAACTATCTCAGTGAAATTGTCCAAATGACTGTGGGGGTCTTCCATGGGCAATCCATGGAATTGACCAGCATTCATGATCATTTGGAACATTGCAGGTTTGATTTCAAAGTTCGGGACATTCAGTGGAGGAGGAACATAACCTCGTTCTGGACCATTTCTGAAGGGAGCAGCCATATCATTCAATGATGGTCCTCTTCCTCCATTCAGTCCTTCATCATTTTCATGATTGTTATTGTTTCCATTGTTACCATTCCCACCATTATTTAAAACTTCAGCCATTGTATGATTTCTTAACCTTTGAACTCTTCTTCTGTTTCTGAAGGTTCTCTCAGGTTCTGGATCAAAAACTATGATTTCCAGTCCAAGTTCTGTAGGTTCTGTGCTCATACAATGGGAAGTAGTTAAATACACAAAGAAAAATTCAAAAATATCAGCAGTGTTTCCTCTAAAATGCCCTTTCTTTCCAAATGATCCCCGGCAACGGCGCCAATTGCTAGGTCGAACCGCGAGCTGCTCGGGAATAATTTATATTGTAGGAGAAAGAGCACAAAGCAACATTCAGATTTGCCAACAGGAGCAATTCACTCTGACTGAGAGCAACCCTCTTCGACTATACGCAAGCGTACGTGTCAAGCAATATAGGGTGTTATAGCCCCAGATTTATCGTCCTCAGGGAGCAATTGTGAAGTAAGAAACGTTCAAGGAAACTTAATTTGTAAAAATAAAATAAAGAAAAGCAACTATTCTCGACCAAGCTTCACAAAGAGCAATCTCTAGTCAGCTAGTTAAACAATGTTAACCATTCTGAACCTAGATGAGAGCAGTGATAACTTAGTATGATCATCGAATGTAAAAGCATCAATTTGAAGTAGTTCAAAAGTAATCAGTAAGATGAGAGTAAAATCAGTAATGTAAACACAAGTAAAATGTTGTGGAAAGAGTTGCAACAAAAGATTGATGTGGGGTTGGTTTTTAACAAGGTTAAGTAGGTGTTTACAGGCTCCATATTTTCATCCCTTTGGTTAACTCTGCTTGGTAGCATATTTTATAAGTGGAATCTGCTCCTTCCTTTACTTTGCCTTAGGGTAAGAAGAGAGCAAGGCCTTGCTCCCATCTTACTCCAGAGGTCTTAGAGTTACACACAAGGAAACCATGCTGCCTTCTCAAAAGAGCATGGATTCACATGGCAGTGCTCCTCATTCTGGGTGTTTCTCCCTCATTTCTTCAGGCTAAACTACCCCAAGATCTTGAGACTGCTCCACACGCCCCTGTCAGTGTTTCATCGACCGAGTGGTCCCGGGATGTGGTTGCAGCCCAAGGGGTTTCACAGAATCAATATATTAAACCAAAGAGCAACTCAGATTTCATTTATAAAATATGTGTTCCTTACAAAGTTATCCTAAGACAAAAGGGATTACTTGTATGGAACCCTTACCTACTTAAAGAAAGTTAGCTCCTAGTGAGCATTTTTACAAAACAGAAGGAATAATAAAACTATCCTAGGATGTCTCTCCCTTTTTGGTTGTTTGCTATGTTCCTTTTATAGAGCCCTTCATCTAATCCTCATTGTTCCCTTCATCAAGGGCTGTGCTTTCTTCAAATCCTCTCCAATGGTAGCTCTGCTCCTTGCCAACTCAGCTCTTCATAGGAATACTCTCCAATCGTAGCCTTGCTCCTCGCCAACGCAGCACTTGATGGAAGTGGTCCCCCTTGCTTTTGGTTTCTCTTTGTGCGCAAGAATTCTGGGATCAGGGAGACATGCCCACTATTTTTGCTATAGCTGATGTGGCGGCTCCTGATTGCTTCCTTTTCCTGCTTCTGTACTGTAGCAGGGAGACACATCCACCTTCTCTGTTGATGCTGACGTGGAGGCTGCTGATTGCTTCCTTTATTTGCTTTCTGTACTGTAGCAGGCTTTATGCTCCCTTCTGCGCAGCACCTCTCTCTCTTCCTAAATGTGCAGCTCCTCTTGTTAGGTCTTAGGTTTCCTGATCAAAACAAATTAACCCAATAATCATATGTGAAAAAGATAATGTTAATTTGCTCCAAACCTACTCTAATTCCCGTTTCACGTATTGCTCTGGTCTGCTTCTTAAAACAATTGCTCCTTCGGGAAGAAGGAGGTTAAAGAGAGTGATTTGTAATTAAAACTCGGGCTTGGTGGAACAATATGTATCTAATGGACCTCAACTTTTGAGGACCATCAATAATCAAATATGGCAACCAAATATTGAAATGTCAAGCATATGTGGACAAAGAAAGAGATGAATGAATAGCACCAAAAGAGACTTTCTCTACTTGCTCACAAATGAAAAACTCAAAGGAAGAAAGTTCAAGTGGCTAGGATCTATGTAGCACCGACACCGACACGGGATACGTGACACGATACGACACGATACTCCGACACGTTAATCAAAAAGTGTTAACACGTTAGGACACGTTTTGATATTAAATAATATTTTTAATTTATGTAGTGTATATTGTATTTAATATTCAATGATTTACAGAAAAATGAATCTAAACTTATAATATTCATAAATTTTGCAAAGAAACATAGATATCCCAAATATTTATATTAAACTCAATAAAATAGTAATCGTAATCTAACGAATTTAGTAGTTGGAAATAAAAACTCAACGTAACACAACCTTTAAATCTTTTTTTGAATTTTTATAACATGTGTTGGAGTGTCGGAGAGTGTCAGAGTGTCCGAGAGTGTCGGGAAGTGTCGGACACGTCACGTCAGGATTTTTGAAGTGTCGGTGCTTCATAGGCTAGGATAACCATGAATAAGGAGCATCACATCATATTTGATCTCGATAAGTATCATTATCCCTAACTCTTATGGAATTCTATAGTATGGATGATATGATACTTGTTCATTCCTTACATGAGAAATATGGTTAGCATGACAAAAATGTATAATTAGATCTTATATCTTGAATTTTGTCATTGCATATAAAGTAAAACTTGTTTAAATATATACGTATTCCAATAGCATATTTCTTTAAGATGGAACTTTAATCAATAATCATCTTGCTTCTAAGTGATACAATTCTTATGAAAATCTTTTGACTTGATTAAGAGGTTTTGAAAATCTTATACCCTTGAAAACTATTTCAAGATGTTGAAAGTATCTTTCACCTTTTTGTTATCTTGAAAATTGGAAAAATATTTGGATACATGATATAAATGTAATAGTTTCTCTACTTGCTTTGAAAAGTGCTATCAAATATTGAGAGAGAATTTAAGGAAGTTCCAAATATCAATCTTTTGAAATGATTTACAAATATGGATATTTGAAATTCAAAAGATGAGCCTTAATATTCAAAATTTCTATACTTTTTCAAAGTTCTTTTTAACTAATGAGAAAAGGAGGAGAGATATTTTCAATATTCTTTTGATTACACTCAAGGGATATGCCTTCTTAAATGGAAAAAGTCTTTATCTTTCTTAAATTCTTTTTGAAATGAGAATTAAGTTTAAGAATGTTTATACTTAATGGATTAAGAGAAAGTACATTTTGCCAAGCTCTTATTTATGATAATGTGCTTATATGATTTTGGCAAACATACTTCATTTGATCTATTTTGTGTTTCAAAAAGAAAAGGTTTAACTTTTTTGTTTAAGAAAATTCTTATAACTTGTCGTTATTAATTATTTGATTCAAGTGCCTTTTATATCATATACAATGGATACATTTCTCTTAATACATGCATGTGTAATCATATGACTTATATTTTACTAGTATGCATGATTTGAGGGGGAGCCTAGCATTTATTTGTTACATCTATCACTTGGCTTATAAAATAACTATGACAACGGAAGAGTCAATAATTTTTGTTTTTAAAGAGACTAACTCCATTGTGGCTAGAAAGGATGTTTGTGATGATTATATTGTAGGAAAGTTGACCTACATTCTTTTGATGATAAGAAAAGTGAAGAGGATGAGAACAAATGAATGAGGTTGAAATTGAAAATTCATCTCAACAAGAAGAACAAAGCTAAGAGCTTACAAAGGAATGAAGAATAACCATATTAGAGATACTTCAAAAAGGTTTAACTTGCAAAATACTCCATAAGTTAGCTAAGTCTCCTAACATCTCTATTTGCTTGCATACGATATGATATTGCTCTAAATATTTGTGTAGATATGTCGAATGATTTATGCTATTAAAGCCACTTGCTTAATACATGTCTACGAATCTTATGCTTGCTATTATCAAAGTCATGCCAGTCATATGCTAAAACTTGCACATATTATTTTATGCTAGCAAAAATGGGAGAAAATCATTTGTCATATCTCTTGCCCTATTCTATACAATGTTCAACTAGGATTTGATGCTTAGTATTGCATTATTATTTGCATATCCTAGATCTTTGTGATATAAATGCTTTGAGCTTGGACCATATGCTTATATTCGTATGTTTTGACTCGAATGGATCATTTTGTGTTGGATTTATGATATATTGAGAACTTCGAGGTTTAAATCCACTTCTATGGCATATTTGCACTTACTTGAATCATTTGGATGCTCTATTATATGACTTGGCTATTTAATTCCTTTTGATGTTGCCTAAGGGGGAGAATAAGAGCCAATTGAGAAGATATAATACAATTCTACCTAACATGTGGAGAAATTGTAAAAACAAAGATGAAAGAGGGAGAATGCACTAAAAAGGTAAAAATGATGTTGAACCTAGAATTCTCACACTTTTATCTTTGAAACAATTCATGGATTAAGGGGAAGCTTTGATAGTTGCTTTGACATTATTATTTTATTGCTAAATAACAAGCTTTGAGAAATTGTGCTTATCTTGGTTTATGCTCTTTGATGTTGTCAAAGGGGGAGAAAAATATGAAAATTGAGAAAATTATATTCTTCCACCATATACATATATATTGGTTTGTATTGCTTAACTTGCATAATTATAATATTTTGGAACCATTATTAAATTGAGGGGGAGTATGATACACATTATTAGAGAATATTTGTTATACTAACCGTTTCTCAATTGTAAGTTTGTCATCATCAAAAAGGGGGAGATTGTAGATACAAGGTATGTTTTGATGATAACAAAGTGGCAATAACAAAAAGAGAAGTGCATTGATCAATAGCAAAAAGCATCAACCATATGTGAATATTGAAGATGTATGATGTAGCCACACAAGAAGAGTGATGTCATATCAAAGTGGCAAGATCATTGGATCAAGAGCAACACCAAGATCAAAGACAACTAACCATGGACAACATCTAAGAGAAGCACAATATCATAACTATGGTGAAAAATGATCAAAACCAACAAAGTGTCAAGCATTGTCATATCCAACAAGTCAAAGCATCAAGTTCGAGAAAAAATCCAAGACACAAGAAATAAAGCTAAGTCTAAAATCATATTTGGAATATATCTTTAAGACTTAGAATATATGTGAGGGTATATGGTAGATTGCATTGCATCAGTTCAAAGTTTTTCTCAAAGTAAACGTGTTTTTCAAATTGCATAATCAAAATCTTTATATACTTGAAAGAAATTTGAAAAATTCAAGGAAAAGATCTTTGACATATTTTATAACTTCAAAACATATTTATCAAGTCAAGATCATTCACAAAAAGTGGTTGGAAGCAAGCTAAAACACATTTGAATCTAAAATTTGTCGCTTAATTTTGCTGCTTCCTTACATACAACTTTTAGTATCTAAAATGATCGATTTGGATCTTGTGTTCTTCATAAAAGTTGTATATCTTTCTTTTATCTTTCCAACGAGACCAAGATCACATAAATCCGACAAGTATAACTCAAGTTATGCCCAAAATACGAAACAGTGTTCTTGCTGTCAATAAAGTATTCGAATACCTGATGCAGTATTCGAATACCACACGAAAAGTATTCGAATACTTGCTAGGAAAAAGTCTTATAATGGCCATAAACGGCTATAAATGAAGTATTCGAATACCACACGAAAAGTATTCGAATACTTACTGGGCAGAATGCATAAAACGGTCATAAATGGCTATAAACGGCTAGTTTTCAATTGAAACACTATAAATACACTCCTTATGAACCTAAAACGTATTTATCACCATTCCTACACATCTTAAGGATGATTTGAGAGCTTCTACACATTCATTTGTTTATTCTTTCATATCTTTCAAAGATCAAACATATTTGAGCTCATATCTTGAAAATCCATATACCAATAATGCTTCAAGTTGTATATCCACACTTTGAGAGTATATATTCATTTCCTAATATTTCCCTTCTTGTATTCTTGAGTTGAAAGGGTTATGAGGCCCATTGTTTGAAAGGTAGCCAAATACCCAAGTAAATTTGGAGTGAATTGTAAGGTTACCAAGTACCCGTAAACTTGGAGATTGCAAGGTATCAAGAACCCGAAATCTTGGAAGAATGTAAAGGTTTGTCAAGCACCCGTGAAGCTTGACCATTAGTGAAAGAGTTGATCGAGCGGCTTCAGTCTGGACGTAGGTCACAAGTGGTAGTGACCGAACTAGGATATATTGTGTTAGAAATTCTTTAAACTCTAAACTCTTTATTTCTAGCACTTTAATTATTTCTTTGATATCTTGTATGTGCTAGTATAAGTTCTATAATTGTGATATATTATATATATTATAGATTGTCTGAATGTATTGATTAGCTTTCCACATGTCAAAGTTTGTTTGAAATGATTATTTAAAAACTAGAATGGGGCTTTTGCGAAAATTTTGTAATACTCAATTCACCCCCCTCTTGAGTATGGAAGCCACATTCCTAACACAGGTGTCCAATGATGCAGTCAGGCTGAGACGGTTTCCCTTTGCTCTTAAAGGGAAAGCCTTGAGTTGGTTGGAAAGGCAACCAGCAAGAAGTATTCCATCATGGGAGAGTCTATCAAGTAAATTCTTTGCTGAGTTCTTTTCCATGGAGAGGTTTAACCAGATGGTGAATGATATCACCAATTTCACTCAGGCTGAGGGTGAAACTATGTGTGCAGCATGGAACCGCTTCAAAGATCTAATGAGGAGATGTCCTCATTACCCCTTGACAAATGGTGATCAGGTCCGAATTTTTTTCAATGGGTGTAAACCTGAAGCTCGGATGGTGCCGAATGGTGCAGCAGGTGGTAGCATCAAATCCTTGAGAGCAAATGAGACTCTTGAGTTAATAGAGAAAATGGCTGCCAATGAAAACGAAGGTTTGACAGCCAAGCCTAAGAGAGGGATTCTACACTTGGATAACAATGATGCGGTTCTGGCTGAGAATAAATTGTTAGCACAACAGCTAGCAAATTTGACCTCAAGGTTGGACAAGATGCAACTTTCAACTATACAAGTTGCATATGTGGTTTGTGAATACTGCAAGGGTGAGCAAGAATCCAATGAATGCTCGTCTTTGTTATCTTCTGATTCTCCTCAACAAGTGCAAGTGAATGGAGTATGGTACGAGCAAAGGTCTCCACCACGAAACATTCCTAGGAATCAGAATTTCCCTCCTGGAAATAGCAATTTTCAGAGGAGAGGTCAAGGCACAGGACTGGATTACAATTCTAATAACTACTTGCAGCCTCCACCAGTCCAAGCTAAGGAACCTTTTGATTTGGAGAGGTTAGTCGGACAAATGGCTCAACACTCTAATGCCTTCATGGAAGAGACTAGGGCCACTACTAAGAACATGAGTGCTTCTATCTGGAATTTGGAGAATCAAGTTGGCCAGTTGGCTAAGCAAGTTGTTGATAAATCTCCAGGCACTTCCTCTAGTAACACATTTAAAAATTCCAAGGAGGATTGTATGTTTATCACAACTAGAAGTGGTAAGGTGGTAGCAGCTCCAGAAAAGCTTAAGGCGGTGAAGGAGCCAGAAAAAGAAGAGGAGATTTCTTTTAATGTTCAGACACCTATTCAGAAAGGTGAAGAAAAAGAGCCTCCTGAAAAGAAAAAGTTTGACCTTAATCCCGAATATGTACGAGCCATGGCACCTTATCGTGACAGATTCAAGAAGGATGCTCAAAAGTAATAATATGGCAGATTTCTAGATATTTTCAAGAAGTTGCATATAAATATTCCTTTTGCTGAAGCCTTGGCTGGCATGCCAAATTATGCCAAGTTTATGAAGGACCTCTTGTCAAGAAAGCACAAGTTGCAGGAATGCCAAACGGTGACACTCACTGAGGAATGTAGTGCTATTATTACGAAGAAGTTCCCGCCTAAGCGTCATGATCCAGGGAGCTTCAATATTCCTATTGAAATTGGGAACACCAAATTTGGTAGAGCTTTGTGTGATCTTGGGGCAAGTATAAATCTAATGCCCTTATCTGTTTGTAAATCTTTGGGGATAACTGATTTGAAATCCACTTTGACATCTTTTCAACTTGCTGATAAGTCTGTAAGAAAGCCTAGTGGAATAATATAATATGTTCTTGTGAAGGTAGACAAGTTCATCTTCCCTGCTGATTTGTAGTGTTGGATATGGAAGGAGGAGCTGAAATGCCACTTTTGCTGGGTAGACCTTTCTTAGCTACATCTCGTGCACTGATTGATGTGGAAATGGGAATCTAGAGCTAAGAATGAATGATGAAACCGTTACTATCCATGTCTTTGATTCTTTAAAACAGTCTTCTCACAAAGACTATTGTTTTAGTCTTGAAGTATTTAAGGAAGAAAAAGATGTAGCGGTTGAGGTTCCTAAAAATCTCAAAGATGATGCCAAAGAATATGGAACCCCAAAAGTGGAAGTGAAGGATCTTCCTAAAAATTTAAATGATGATGTGAAAAAGATAAGGATTCTTCAAAGGAGGCGTACTCCTACAAAGAAGAAGAAGGCAAGGAGAAAAGAAGGGGTAAAGTTCTTTGATACAAGTTGGAAGAGATACCGGGAGCCGAAGTTCGACAAGAGACACCGAGACTCTATCTCTTGGAAAAACCAAAGTTTCAAAGAGTTCTTAACTTGGATCCATGGTTTGGATCAAATCTGGGAATGGTGGTCCCATACACCAAGGCAACCAGTACCACCAGATCCCCCATTTGCTGAGTCATCCCGTACTGCTGAGGGGGATGACATGGAGGATGATCATATCTCCTTGCTGATGGAGATCCTGTATATTAGTTTATTTTTCTGTTTCGTATTTTTAGTTATTTTGTGTTGGTATATTTTTCTCTGATGTTTTAATGTGTACATTATAGTTTCTTCTATATGCCACTGTTTGTTCTATTGTGCAATTTTTCTTCCTTCTTGTGATTTAATTATTGCTGAGGACATCAATGCTCTAAATCTGGGAATGGTAGGCTTGCACCTTAGAACTACAATTCGTATCAGGGGAGATATTTTAACTCTTTTAATCTTCTTAGTTATTTTTACAAGTTATTTGGTTATCTTTAAAAAAAAATGTGTTATCTCAGGTTTAAATGTGCTCATCTTGTTAATATACATGATTGAATTTTAGGAAATATATTGTATGACTTCCTGGCATAACATTGCATAGGCATAATTGGATTGCATGATTGCTCGTTTGTCTGAGTTAATATTGTGAATTCTGATAATGTCTGAATTCAATTTTCTTGAGTCTGCATTGATACCATAGCTGTGAGGTTTTGAGCCTAAACACTGAAATTTTTGTTGTGAGACCTCACTGTTGTAATACTCTAGAACTTGATCTGTTTCTCTGTTATGCATGCATTGATTGATATGATAAAGGCATTTTGTTCTTAATAGTTATTGGCCAAAATAACGCACCTGTATGAATTTTTCCATTGCTAGCCCTTTGAGCTTGAACTTATTTCTTGATAAATGACCTATGGCCTGACTGATGGCTTAGCCAATATTCATATGACTTACCTTGGTTGAGATTGAATCACTGAATGTGTTGAAAATAAAATAAAGAAATTGAGATAAGCTCCACAAAGGTCAAGGAATTAAGGGATGACAAATTCTTATATACCCTTATTAAAATAAATAAATAAAAAAAGAGAAAGAGAGAAAGGGTTAAGTGAGAAGCAAGAAAAAGAAAAAAATAAAAGGTGGCTGGAAGGAATTAATTCCCGAAATTCTGTGGGAATGTTAGTGGAGCAAAACAATTGAGTTGAATTTGTTAAAAGTGAAATAATATCAGTTTTCAATCTCTTGGTTGTTTGAGCTACTATCCAAATTTTCCTACCTATTACCCCGGCCAAGTTACAACCTGTGAAGTCCTTTTGAACAATTGATGCATGTGTTTGATTCTTCAATTTTAAGAATTTTTTAGAATATGATTAAGCCTATGGTAGTGTTATAGCTTCGAGTAATTGAGTGCTCATGATACCCTTAAACACTGAGTGTGAGTGAATATTATTATCTGTGTAAGGGGTAATCAATGTAGGCTTGCATCTTTAAGAAGCTGGTGGCATTATTGGAAGTTCATGATATTGAGTCAGGCATGCATGGCATATTGTGTCTAAAAGTGTCTATGATTGTTATGTTGGATCAAGTGAATATTTCCTGGATTAAGTCTTTTACATTGCTGGGGACAACAACGTTTAAATCTGGGAATGGTTTAATGTGCCTCTGGCAAGTGTGATTTTTCTGTGTTTAAATTGATAAGAATAGAGTCATAAGAGAGCAATTTAAATACATATTTGCTAATTATATTGATTCTTTGTATGTCAATAATATTCGTCTTTTAATTGTATTTTTACAGGAAAAATAAGTGAAGAATTATAAAAAGCCTGTTAATGCAATTCTACACGGGTGCAGCACACTACAAGTCCCAGAAGCATCGCGCGGACCGGCACCACACTGGCGCAAACCCGCGCCAGTTACGAACTTTGCAGCGAAGGTACCAAAGTGGCACTAAGTAGCACCAAAGTGGCGCCACCTAGCGCCATAACACAGAACCTTGGCGCTTTCTAGCGCCCACGCATGAAGAAAATGGCGCAAGCTAGCGCCACACCAAGAAGAAACATTGGCGCTAGCTAGCGCCCAAATTGAAGAAGAATATGGCGCTAGCTAGCACCCAAGGAAGAAGGGAACTGGTGCTGACTAGCGCCCCAAGTAGAGATAAGGAGGTGGCGCCACTAGGCGCCCAAAAATGTGAAGAATGGCGCCAACCGGCGCCATGTTACGTAGATGCAGTTCCGACTTTTCAATTCTCACAGAGGCGTGGCGCAAACTGGCGCCGGTTTGCGGGACGGATCTACCGTGTTTCTGAGGGGCACTTTTGGAAAGAAAATAAAGTATTATAAAAAGACATCTTGCGGATTAGGTCAGGACACTCAGACATTCTGACATATTGAGAGACAAAATTCGGCTGAGATACAAGTGAGGGGCAGATCTGGATCTGGAGAGACTGGAGGAGAAGAGCTCGGTGGCGTTCTTCGTTCTTCATCTCCTTCTAGTATTTCTTTATCTTTTGTTTTAAGTTTATGTTGAATTTTAGATCAGTAATCATGATGTTGATTGGCTAGATCCTTTTTATTGTAGTCAGGGTCACGATCCATATGTGAACCCTTGATACGAAGGATTTATTTGTGGTATTTAATTTATATAATTATCTTTATCTTTACTCTGTGCGAATTTGATATTCCCTTTGTTAGAATTGATCGATATGATAGTTGGGGATATTCCGAGGATCAAAACCCTAGATAGGAATATTGGGATTCTGATCTCGAAAGGGGGTAAGATAACAATCTATATGCGTGCTAGGAATGGACGTGTATATGATTGCAAATGCTTAATTTATCGCGCCCATTGCTTGATCCCATGAGAAACATTGCAAGGAATTGGGGTTCCTCATGGGATTAAAGGGTTAACCCTGCAAGGAATTGAGGGTTAACTATTAAATATTTTTAAATGATAATTTATCTGAGTGATTATATAAATAATTATTGTAAATCAATCCGGAGTAAAAAGCGGGGATCATTTGGTGAATGAACCCTGGCTACAATGTTTCTTAATATTTTATAAAAATCAATCTTTGTTCTTATTTTTATTATTTAATATAAAAATACAAAAACAAGTCTTTTATTTTCAGAATTCAATTTTACTCAAATTGACAATATTTGTCAAAAACCCTATTTGAAATCTTCCATTCTTTAAGAGAAAATTTATTTGATATTCGATCTCAATCCTTGTGGAGATGAACTTTACTTATCATTTTATTACTTGTGCGATCGGTATACTTGCCGGAGAGCATTAGAGATACCACGAGAGGAGAAGATTTTCGTAGGAGGAGATCTAAATGGTCATGTTGGTAAAAGAAATGGAGGTTTTGATAGAATTCATGGAGGTTTTGGCTATAGGATGAGAAGCGAGTCTGGAGAAAATATCTTGAATGTTGCACTAGCCTACGATTTGATGCTAGTGAACACCTTTTTTCGAAAAAGGGAGTCACATCTAATCACATATCATAGTAGCCAAAATCATAGTCAGATTGATTTCTTTATGGCTAGAAGAGAAGATAGAACTCCTTGTGTCAAGTTTAAGGTCTACCCTGAAGAGTGTGTCGCTACGCAACATAAACTGGTAGTCCTGGATGTTCGGTTCAACAAAGTACTTACAATGAGAAAAAAAGGACCAAAACCTAAAGATAAGATGGTGGAAGCCTAAGGAGGAAAACGAGAGTGTTCAATGAAAGAATGTTGCATGAAGGACCTTGGTAGTTTGATAGAGGAGCAAATGTAATATGAAATGAGATGACTATGTGTATTCAGAATATGGGAAGGAGGGTGTTGGGAGAAAGCAAAGGAAATGGACTTCATACAAAGAAAACATGGTGGTGGAATGAGAGGTGCAGGAGGAATTAAACAGAAGAATAAATGCTTTAGATCTTTGCATAAAAGTCCCAATGAAGAGAACTTGCAAAAGTTTAGATTGGTGAGAAAAAAATACAAAGAAAGCAGTGCGGGAAGCTAGAGGTGAGGTTTTCGCCGATTTGTATAAAAATCTTAGGAGCAAAGATGGTGAAAAAGGTATATATAAACTTACAAAAATAAGGGATAAGAAAAGTAAAGACCTCACCCAAGTTAGATGCATCAAGGATGAAAATAAAAAACTTTTGGAAAGAGATCAAGATGTAAATGAAAGATGGATGAACTACTTTAACAAGCTGTTTAATGGGGATGGCGATAAAAATGAGGTGGACTTGGAGGATGCTTAGGATGATTTGAATAGAAGATTTGTGCACAGAATTAATACACATGAAGTTAAGGAAGCTTTAAGGAGGATGAAGACTAATAAAGCCTTGAGACCCGATGGTGTCCCTATTGAAGTGTGGAGAGGCTTGGGGATGTGGCAGTAAAATGGTTGACCAATCTTTTTAATAAGATTCTTCAGACAAATAAGATGCTTGATGCATGGAGAAAAAGTATGATTGTGCATATTTACAAAAACAAAGGAGATATACAGAATTGTTCTAACTATAGAGGCATTAAGCTAATGAGCCATACTATGAAGTTGTGGGAGAGAGTTATTGAACATCGCTTGAGGAAAGATACCAAGGTTTCTGTAAATCAATTTGAATTTATGACAGGAAGATGCATCATGGAAGTCATTTTCTTGATGCGATAATTAATGGAAAAATATCGAGAAAACAAAAAGGACTTACATATGGTGTTCATAGATCTTGAGAAAGCATATGATAGGGTTCCAAGGAAAGTTTTATAGTGGGTTCTTGAGAAGAAAAAGTACCATCAAAGTATGTAAAGGAAATTAAGGATATGTATGATGGGGTTACTACATGTGTTAAAGCTTGTAATAGAACATCAAGTTATTTTCCTATCACGGTAGGCGTACAACCAAGGTTCGCCTCTAAGTCCTTATCTCTTTGCCTTAGTTATGGATGAACTAACAAAAGATATTCAAGAGGAAGTGCCATGTTATATATTTTTTGTATATGATATTGTGCTTACTGATGAGAACAAAGACAATGTTATTAGAAAACTTGAATTGTGGAGAAGCACGTTAGAATCTAAAGGATTCATGTTAATTCAGAGTAAGAGAATATTTGAAGTGTGAGTTTTTTCTATCAAGAGATGAAGACCAAGATCCTGTGCACCTACTTGGTCAAGATGTACCCAAGAAAGATGCTTTTAGATACCTGGGATCCATTCTGAAAAAATGTGTAGAGATTGATGTGGATGTAAATCATAAAATCAGAGCAGGTGGATGAAATGGCATAGTGCATCTGGGTTTTTGTGTGACTGCAAAATCCCCCTCAATTTAAAAGGAAAATTCTATAGAACAGCGGTAAGGCTTGCAATGCTATATGGAGCTGAATGTTGGCCAACACATAAGCAACATGAGCATAAAATGAGAGTAGTAGAGATGAAGATGTGTGGTTATACGAGGATGAATAAGATAATAAATGAAGATATTCGACGAAAGGTAGGAGTATTATCGGTGGCTGAAAAGATGACAGAACATAGATTGAGGTGATTTGGGCATGTAATGAAAAGGCCCCTTGATGCCCCCGTAAGAACAAGTTTGTTACCAAGAGCTCAAAACAAAGAAAGGTAGAGGTAGATAGAAACTTACTTGGGGGAAGGTAGTAAAACAAGACTTGGATGAGATATATAATGGCAGATGGTGTGCCTTAAAACGGAATAGAGAAAAGCTATAAGAATGGTGGAAGGTTACACCCGTTATTATTCTTATATTCCAGATGGTCTCATTTTAGTCATTTTCCTCTTCATCTCTCTCATTTTCTTCTTTTCTCCTTCTTTTATTACTTATATATATATATATATATATATATATATATATATATATATATATATATAAGAGATCATTTGACTCTAGAGTTAGATTTACAAGTCATACTCCTCATTATAGCCGTTGATTTCCGTCCATCCAACTGTTATAGTTTAGAAAGTTATATTAATTAATTAATTATTAATTATACTATAAATGACAACCGTTGATTTCCATCCATCAACGGCTGAGATGAGGAGTAAGACTTAAAATTCTTACTCCGGAGTCAAATGAACCCTCCCCTATATATATATATATATATATATATATATATATATATATATATATATATATATATATATATAAAAATATATATATATATATAAAAAAATATTTCTCAAGCAGCTTGAGATAAGTTTATCTCCGGCTAGCCCCAAAACTACGTTTTTAGGTGAATTAATGAAGGGTGTTTTTGTAATTTTATTTATTTTTATATCAACATTTTACCCTTTCATTAATTCACCTAAAATTACTTAAATACCCTTCATTAATCAAAACGACGTATATATATATATATATATATATATATATATATATATATATATTACTATTTTATTTTATTATCTGTTTTCAACCCTTTCGTATCTTTTATTTGGGTTCATCTACCACCAACCCCAATTAGTTTGGGATAAATGTGTTGTTGATGTTGATCTGTCCTCGATAATGCTCTCCAATTTCGTGCATTTTTCTCCCTTTTTGGCTCTTGAATGATTTTTTAAGAATGTGTGCAAATGAGCCATGTTGGGACTAAAAATATAGTGGTTTGATTGTGGTAATTCATGCTGAAAGTATTTGTTTTCATGAAGAGTTATAAGCTCTTAATTGAAAAAAAAAAAAAAAAAAAAACGAATATTCTGTTTGAAATGGTGAAAAAACGTACGGTGGTGCTAGTTTTATGTTATTTGACAAGTTTTTAAAGTAATCTAAAAAGGAAAATTTAATTCACCGGTCCACTTTCTCTTTCTCTCTCCTTTCCTCTCTTCCCCCTCTCTCCTCACATTCTACATTAAATTTGCTCCTTAAAAGGAGGAAGTGAACAAAAGTTAGTGGCCAACTCAGCATAGGTGGGATCCAACGAAAGTGACATTCAACTACCTCAATAGATTGCTAACAACCATTAGATGAAATTGAAATGAAGAGCTAAGATTCAAAGAAGGGAACCACTATAAAGATAAAAAATGAGACATCGGACTAAACTTTTGTTCATTCATTCTGATTTCACGTGTTCTTCGCTGCAGTCATAAGATTTTCTGTTCTTTTCTCTTTCTATTTCTCTGTTATTGCTCTCTTTACCGTATTTGCATATTGGACTTGTGATTGATTTGCTGAACTCGTGTTAATGTAATAGGATCTTGGAAAAATTTCTCTATTGGTGAAGTTGTCATTTCAAACCTTTGTTTTGCTGTAGTTCTTAGAAATTCAGATCGGTAATTTGAAGTTGAGGTACTGTGACACTTGTTACTTTAATGGATTCTTTGAATTTCTTCTTTTCCTCTACCTTTGTTGTATACTTTGAATTAGCTGTGAGCTAAATCTACTTTAGGACCGATATGTGATGGAACTCTGATTGCTGAAATTCTATGAACTGAATTGGATTTGTATGCAGCTGATTTGACCTATTCATTGTGTATTATTTGTTGATTCTAGTCGATTTGGCTATTTTTGACTAGTTAATTAGGATTGATCAATTGAAAAAGGGGATTAATTTTCTCATTTTACATGAGAATATTTTCTTATGTCACACGCTCAATGCATAGGTGGGGTTCACAAAAAAGTAAAAGTACAAAAGAATAAAAATGGGACCCACTTTTTGATAACATGAGAATCTTTTTTCATGTAAAATAAGAAAAGATAAACCCATTGAAAAATTGCTTTAATATGGAAAACTCAATGAAGAGTGGGATCAAGGCTAGGAATAGTTCTGATCTCATAACTCTATAACCTTTGTTCTGTATGGTAGTGTGAATCAAGAAGATATAGGAATATGGACTCTTGAATTCAACAAAAATGTTGTGCTGGAAAGTACGAACATGCTATAGTAGGTTTCGTTTTTTAAATGAGCAGCTGTTATAGGTTTAATCAGTTTATAAGATTAAAATGCTGAAAGAGGGAAATCATGTCTGGTCCATCTATATAATTGATCATCTATTGTGTGTGTGTGTGTCATAATATTGTTAGTGTTACCATTGTTCAATACAAACTTCTCTTTGCCACTTTTACACCAATTCTCTTTGCCACTGTTAAAAGGAAACAAAATCACTTCATCCAAAAACAAAAAACCATAAAAATACACAGTTGTTGTCATTTATAAATTTTGAGATTGCACTTTTACAAATTATCCCTGAGTAAACGATATCCCGACTCACTCTCTTTATTACTTGTGACCGTGTGCAGTTGCACGTGAGTTCTCGGTTTAAACTACATATTCACTTGAGAACTGAACAAGCCATAAGAAGCCTTTATTATATGATAATTCTAGGAGTCAAGGGCCAAACTTGTGAAAGTTTTTTGGGCCTCTAAACAAGCCTAGTCCAATGAACATAGATGGAAAAACGCTAAGATAAATTCTAGTGTAAGGTTCTCTGTTAAACCACCTTCAACCAATTCAACTACAATTAGTTAAGAAGGTCAACTAACTCCAACTAATTTTATCCACTTCCAACTAAATGCAACTAACTCCATGTGCATGATTCCATGATGTGTATATGTATGATATATGTCAAACATAGGCTTTCGAAACAAGGATCCAAGAATCAATGGTGCATAGATTGTTACAACATGATTATACTATACCATAGAACTTCTAGACTTATCTTCCCTTGAATTCCTTCCTAGCTAGCTTTGTCTAAGGTAAGTTCTCCTTCCTAGCGAATTTGATACGTGTCAGACACGTAATATGCCAAGCTACCTAACATTTTATGCCGCATGTCAGGCTGTCTGCCACTATGGGTGTAAATGGGTTGGGCTGGGCTGACTTTGGCCTTCCTCGCCTAAGCCTACGTAAAAAAATATTCAGCCTATCTGACCTACTAAAAGCTTTATTTATAGGTCAAGCCTAGCATATTTTAAAAAAGTAGAGAGTCTGATATGGCCTACGGGCCTTGTAAGCATCCCTCGTGGTATATTTTTAAAACATTTTAAGAATATTTTTAACAATTTTTAAAATATTCGCTTAACATTACAAGTCATTAACGTGTTCATAAATTACTGCATTTTTTACCTGAGATATAAATTTCACTAGTGAGCATTAAAAATTTTACAATAGTAAAGAAAATTACTAAAAAAATATATTGAGTAAAGTTTCATTCATGCATGCACTAGTACTCTCATAAGAAATAAAAAATGACAAACAAGAAAGAGTCAACATAATACCCCAGCTCTATAATGTATATCAGAGAGGAATAGAGTCAAAGAAATGGGGAAAATAAAAAAATACAATTACTAGGTCAACCAAAGCTGAAATAAAGTCTACAAGAGAATATCATTCAATGAAATATCTTAAAACCACCATCAAGACAAGAGTTGGTACTAATTGCCACCTAAAATAAATATATTATTTTATTTTATTTTTAAAAATTAAATAGGCTAGCCTACAAGACTTTAGGCCAGGCTTGACAAAATTTGGTCTATAGCTTATTTGTTAAAAAGGCTTTCTTGTAATCCTAAGCCTACTCTACTTTTCAACGTAGGCTGGGCTAGGCTAGGCTCAACGTAGGCCGGGCTGTAGGCTGGGCCAGGCCACCTGGCCCATTTACGCCTTTATCTGCCACATAATTTTGTTGTATTGTGCAGCGGCTTACGTGGCCTTCTAGGTAGGGGTATTAATGAGATTGGATCGATTTTGGAAGCAAAAATGATCTGATCCAATCCCTTCAGTTTGATCATATAATCATCCATTCGGTTTGGCTTTTTTTTCAAATCTGATCCGATCCAATCCAATTTTTTTCGGTTTGGATTGGATCGGT
Organism: Gastrolobium villosum; assembly: GCA_032173675.1. Classification (NCBI taxonomy): domain Eukaryota; kingdom Viridiplantae; phylum Streptophyta; class Magnoliopsida; order Fabales; family Fabaceae; genus Gastrolobium; species Gastrolobium villosum. Next base: position 36,243 of record JAVKPL010012185.1, on the reverse strand, counting down.
TTTCGGTTTTTTGAAAATCCTAAAATTTATTTCATGATTATTGTGCAAATAACATCTTTTGTATATATTGACTTTGTAATTTTTATTTTTATTTTGGAAATACAAAAGCATTAGTAAACTATAATGTAGTTTTTTTTGGGCAATGAAATATGAAGCTCTACAAAGATAAATTTTATTGATGAGATGAGACTAGATTTTTTCTTGAATTTAGTTGATGGGTCTTGGGTTTAGAAATTTTTAGACTATGATTAAGGAAAGACCCAAGTAGGTAATGGGGAATTAATATATTGGATCGATTTTCATCAAATCCAATTAAAATTTGCGATTTTTTTTCAATTTTTAATTTTTTCGGTTTTCGGATTATTCGGTTATTGATTTTTCGGTTCGGTTACCGCGATTTGAATCGATTTGGATCGGTTGATGAACACCCCACTTCCAAGTGTTGTAGGAGTTAGGTGACGTAACCTTTAAAAATATATATATATATATATATATATATATATATATATATATATATATGACATTCAAATAATATTTTGTGAATAGTGTGACATTTTGGTCATTGTCCCTTCTAATAACATCAAAAAAAAAAAAGTATATAAAATGTATACAAATAAATATTAAATTATTTTAGTACTCTTTATTTTATAGGATTTACTTACTTTATAAACTTAATGAAATGCATTGAAATAAAAAAGAAAAAGAAAAGAGACCGAAAAGAATCATTTTCTTTTGATTTTATTCCTCTCTACAGCGAGAGGGAAGTAAAACGTGAATCCCACATAATGCATTCATCTAACTCTCTTCCTCACTACATATCAAACAAGGGATGGTGCAATCCTTTCCATCTTTTCCGTTCCTTTCCACCCAAAACCACCATAGCAATCAGAACATAGACAAGGATGCAGATCAACCAGTTCAAAATGGAATTGAATGAATAGGTTGCAGATTCATGAATTCATAATGTAATTAAATGAATGGCATGCATGAAGAGATTATAAAATCACTATTTGAGTCAGAGGTTCAAGTTCGAAAAAAAATCTTTTTGCAAATATCCAAGAGTAAAACTATGTATAAGGATTGCCCTTATTCCTACTCTTTCACTAATCAGGATTTAATGGAGAATGATGATTTGCATGAACTTAAAAAGAGAATGAACTTAAGCCTCCCTAAAAATAACCAAGGTAATAAAAACCACCACTTATACCTCTTCATATACTTTAAATCCAGTAATCCACTACAGTTCAGTGTAACATAAATGCCACCAAAAGTACCAAATACCAAACTCTACTGCAACCATCAAGACTGAAAAACCAAATACAGATATAGACTACAGCAGGAACAGGGGTCTACAAAAGTACAGAAAAAATGTATCTAAATCTGAAATCCTTAAAAGCTAAAATGAATTCTGCATTCAAATGGAAAACAATCTCCCCTAAATGTCATCTAGTAATTCTGCGAATAATCAAAGCTCAATGGCTGTTGACCAAATGGAACCTGCAAAGCAAGCAAAAATATAGATAAGACACATGATAGACGATAAAGTCAATTCTGCAAACCTCTAGAGAAAACAAGATGTTTTAATCGTTGTCGGTAAACAGAATTCTAACAATCTGAAGTGTAACAAATTCTTTAACATAGCCTGACACTTATCAAATACCCAACATTCAAGAGCAATATGCGGATCAAAGAAACACAAATTCGATGTGAATATCTCCCATTTCCAACCTTCATTCCACCCAAGGATGTAGGGAGTAGAAAGATTGTAAACTGTAAGATTAACACGGATGTAAAATATTACTTAATATACCAAATTATATTTAAAACATAAATATATATATATATATATATAGAAAATAACAAATAAAAAACAATATTGAAATTTTCATATTAAATTTAATTAAAAACTTCAAAATTATAAAGGGTAATTTAACAATCAGTTTTTTATTAAGGGAAAGTGTTTAACCTTTTAAATGACACAACTTACATTCTTTCACTCTCACAAAGAGGTGAGACCCACACCTTTATTTTTTTTGTCAACTCTCTCTCTCCTCCTTTATCTATCTCTTTCTCTCTCTTAAAATGACACAACTTTACATCCTTTAAAATGACACACACTTTTTCCATTTATTAATTATATAAAAAGTTTTAATCTGATAATTTAAATTAGATAAAAAAGAAAAGGAACGAAAATAAAAAACTGCAAATTCAAGTAATAAATAAAAATAAAAGTAAAAAGGAGTGAGACTCGAAACATGTGGCCTCCAAAGCACCGATAAGTCAATTCTGGAGAAAACACGTTCCGACAAACGTCCGACACGTAGTCAACTTTTTTCGATACGTTGACTTTCCCGACACGCGATTTTGACCGTGTCGGACACGGTCAAAGGGTACAAATGTAAATATTTTGAAATTTTTATAAAATTAAAATAAAAATTAAATAAATAAAAAACAAAACAAAAAAACATTTGGTCGAAATCTTGGAGCCCTAAATCAGAGTATCAGACCACTCAGACCCATTCCATCATTCTTCTTCACCTCGCTGGCTCGCCGTCCGTCAATGCTCTTCGAGGTGTGTTCTTCATTTTTCTGTAGCAACCCCTTAATTACATTTTCGCTTTTCGATTTGAGTCTATCTTATTTTCTTTATCTCTCTCATGATTTTCGATTGTAAGGTTTATTTGTTCCGCTCAATATTCTACAGATCTCTGGTTATCTCCATCGTGTTGCGAATCTGTGTTTGTGCAAACATTTTTATGCTTTTCGTTTGGAACATAAGAAGCATAGCTCCATAAAATCGTTTTGACACTTGCAATCATGCTCAATTGATTTATGAGTTACAAAGATTTATGGTTTCTTTTTAACACTGTAATGTTGTTGATGCTTTGCAAGGTGGGAAAGACATCTTTGATGAATCAGTATTCTTAGGTTCTTGTTTAGCAACCCCTCAAGGTGAACAACTGAACACGGTACAATTTATCACTAAGTAGTTTGTTGTTTTTTTTGTCACTGAAAGTGGACTATTAATAATTTTAAAATTTATCACTAACCGCAATGTGTGTGGCTATGTGCTACCATTTTTTTTTTTTGTTTAAATAATTGTAGATTGGATTCTTTGTAATTGTAGTTGTGGGGTGGCTAAATGCTTTACTCTTTATCATTCTTTACTGAATAGTTTGTTGTCAAATTGTGTGCTTTTGTTTCTATTAATTTTTAAGTGTACTTCACTGATTTAGCATCTATGTTCTTTAAGAATTAAGACCAAGATATTATATTATACCTGCTAAAATATATGTGAAAACAGAGATATAGTTATGATTCTTTGTATGACCTTGTCGTTACTTTCTGATGTTTAAGGTTTAAGATTATTGATGTGATGCTATATGCTGTTACTATTTACTTCCTCTTTTTGCCATTTTCTGAATTATTAAAACATTGGTTACCTTATCATTACTTGGTATTCAATCTACCTTATGTATTATATATGGACTTAATTATGAATCATATAACTTTTTATTTGTTTAACACATTTATAGGATTACAATATGGATCGTTCAAGTTCTGCCTCCGCCAGTGGCAGTGATAGCGCGACTGCTGCTAGTGTCTCTGCTGCCAATGAATTACTGGATAAACCCCTATGGAAATATGTTACCCAATTGGATGCTAAAGTGGAAGCAGGAGGGAATTTATCTTGGAAGTGCAACTTTTGTAAAAAAGATTATAAAAGTTCGTATACTAGAGTGAGGGCTCATTTGTTAAAAATATCAGGCAAAGGAATTGGGAAATGCTTAAAGGTGCAAAATAGAGACATCATAGAGATGGAGGGATTGGAACATGAAGCTGAGTAGAGAAAGCAATCTAATGCACCTAGAAACCTTTACCCCCTTCTACCTCTTCCATTGGCCCAAAAAAAAAAGAAAAACTACATGTTCTCTTGAGATGGCATTCAATGTTGGAGAACGAGAAGAATTAAATTATCTTATTGCTAGAATGTTTTATTCCGCGGGATTGCCATTCAATTTGGAAAAGAACCCTTACTTCCAAGCTTCATATACTTATGCAACAAATCATAATATTGGAGGTTATGTGCCACCAGGATATAACGCGTTGCGAACCACTTTGTTGCAAAAGGAGAAAGAAAATATTGATAGGTTGTGTGAACCTATTCGAGAAGCGTGGACTCATAAGGGGGTGAGTATTGTAAGTGATGGGTGGAGTGATTCACAAAGGAGACCACTCATTAATTTCATGGCAGTATCTGATGGTAAAATAATGTTTTTAAAAGCAGTTGATTGCTCGGGGGAGATCAAGGATAAAAATTTCATTTTCAGGTTGCTGAAGGAAGTTATTCAAGAAGTAGGAGAGACGAATGTGGTTCAAGTTATCACAGATAATGCAGCAAATTGTAAGGGAGCAGGGAAACTGATTGAGCAGGAATTCCCATCTATTACCTGGACACCGTGTGTTGTTCACACATTAAATTTGGCAGTGAAAAATATTTGTGCTGCAAAGAATGTGGAGAACAATCAAATAACGTATGAGGAATGCAACTGGATTTCTGATATTATAGGTGATGTTGCTGCAATAAAGCTTTTCATTATAAATCATTCTATGAGATTGGCCATCTATAATGAGTTTGTGAGTTTGAAGTTGCTTTCTATTGCTGATACTCGTTTTGCTTCAATGATTGTGATGCTGAAGAGGTTCAAGTTAATAAAGAGCGGTCTCCAAAATATGGTGATAAGTGAAAAATGGAATATTTATAAAGATGATAATCTTGGGAGGGCCAGACTTGTGAAGGAAAAGTTATTGGATGATTGTTTTTGGGATTCAGTCGATTACATACTTGCTTTCACTGCTCCTATTTATGATATGATCAGAGCTTGTGACACTGACAGAGCTTGTCTTCACTTGATATATGATATGTGGGATTCAATGATTGTGAAAGTGAAGAAAGCTATATACCATAAAGAGGGGAAGGGGATGGAAGAGAGCTCCTCTTTTTATGATGTGGTACATCGCATTCTTGTGGATCGTTGGACAAAAAATTCAACTCCACTACATTGTTTGCCACATGCTTTGAATCCCAAGTAAGTTTTTAAATATGATTTAGTTTAAAATTAATACTCCTCTTGATATAATTTGACAAGTTGTTTTTTTTTTCCTTCTCTTTTAGATACTATAGTCAACAATGGCTTCAGGAAGATTCTAGTCGAGTTCCTCCACACATGGATTTAGAGCTTACTCAAGAGCGACAAAAATGTTTAAGGAGATTCTTTCATAGCTGGAGGACCAAAACAAGATTAGTTGGAGTATGCAGATTTTATTAGCAATAATGGAACCTTTGACGAATTTGATGCCATCAATACTCAATACAATATGGATCCGAAATCTTGGTGGCTATTTTATGGTACTTTTACACCAATGCTGCAAAAAATAGCATTGAAACTTGTGCAACAACCCTCCTCTTCATCATGTGCTGAACGCAATTGGAGTACTTATTCTTTTGTGCATTCCATCAAGAGGAATAAAATCACTCCAAAATGTGTTGAAGACTTGGTTTATGTGCATAGCAATCTTCGACTCTTATCAAGAAAGACTCCTAGTTATGCACAAGGAGCAACTCAAATGTGGGATATTGCTGGAGATACATTCAATTCACTTGATGATGTTGGAGATCTTCAATTTGCTAGTCTTTCCCCTAATGAGCCAGAGATAGAGGCTATGATTATTCAAGATGGACATGAAAATAATTGAACTTGTGAGTGGTCTACACTCTACACTCTTGGGATGTTCTATTATTTTTGCTTAATGTTTATGTTATGGAATTTGAATATTTGATTAATTATATGATTTATTATGAGTTGCAATATGTATTAAATGTAAACTATATTATATATATTAAAAATATTTTTTAATATCAAAATGTGTCCCAACATGTCGGAATTTAGCATTTTTTAGAATTAACGTGTCGGAGTGTCGTGTCGTGTCCCGTGTCGGTGCATCATAGCATGTGGCTGAGTTATTCGAAAGAGAAAAAGACATTTCTCTCTCTCTCTCTTCAAAGGCCCAAGTGACAAAAAGACTATTCTCTCTCTTTAATGGCCGATTGTAGCCCAAGGACTAGACATCTCGCATTGCCCTCTTCATCATTGATCTGGTCTCCGACAACGAATGCTCTCTCTCTCATGGCCGATTGCAGCCAGAGTATTCCATATCTTACATTGCCCTTCTTCATCACTGATCTGGTCTCCAAAGACAACTATTTGTCATCTCCAACTCCTGCCCTCTTCTCTTTCTCTCTCTCACACTTGCCGTGCTCAGACACGGGTATTTTCGTGAATCATCCGAAACAGAATGATCATGTGATCCAACTCATTCATTCACGATTCTGCAATTGAGTTGGCACATTCATGGTGGAAAAACTCGTAGGATCGTGCACTCAATCTTGACAACCATGATTACACCTACCTCCCCAACACAATTTGACTAGTAGAAGTTGAAGAAATAAAAAAAGACTAACAAAACAAATCTATGAGCAGTATATACTATATACCAAGAAAATGAAAGATTGCAAAGGCAAGATATTCAACACACATGTAAGCTGAAAGAAGAAACCAGAAATAAGTAGTAATCTAGATAAAGAAAATGAGACATTGCACTTTTACAGGTCATATCAATAGCCTTAATCCACAAAACTTAAATTTGATAAAAAATTATAAATTTATTTCTAACATGCCCTGGTATTTTAAAGCTAAAAAAAAAAAAAAAAAAAAAAACACTCATCACAGCGTAATGAAATTAAGTAGATTAACCGTGGCTTACTTGGAAAACAGCATGTCTAAATTGGTCATATGAATGTGCATACATAATTGCAGCACTCGGCCATTGTAGGTAAGCAGCATCCCTAGTTGTCTGATTCAATCCCGTGACACCAAAAGGACTCATTATCAGGTTTGAAGGATGTCCATAGCCAATTGAAGCTTGATTCTGTGACATCTGACTCAGCTGATTAAAAGTAGTGTCATACTGTGCGAATGAAGGTTGAACTTGTTGCATATTAAAAGGCACCAAGTTCAGGGAAGAGGCTGGAATACTCCTTGCATACCTGAATAAGTAACGTAATAACATGGTTTTAAATAGCAGGTAGCGGCCGGTGGCGGTCGACCCCAAAATCGCTATAGCGGGTAGTGGTAAAGCCGCTATTGTGAAGTCCATATAAATACTTATAATAAATTATACCACATGCATAAATGCTATAAGATGAGAAATCACCCAAAATAGGAGGAAATGAGGAATGAAAAGTATAATACTACACATTCAAAACAAGGATTCAAGGAACATAAAGGAAGCAACATACTAGTTCATTGAAAGTAACTAAATTAATAACATTCTAGGAACATAAAGGATAGTATGAAACACTCATTTGCAATAATCTAAGGTAGTGCTTTTTAAGAAGAAAGCATCCTAACTAAAATCCTCCCCCAAAGTAAAGACTCAATACAGTGGTATCCTGCACTTAGCTCCTACAAGTAAAATGGTACACCAATAAGTTAATCAGAGTGTATCATAGTATTTTACTATGTTACATTTGCTCGTCGCGGAAAAGAGATTACAGAGACCAAATAAAATCCTTATTCTATTTGGTAACGGCCTTGGGTTGTTTAATTACTCTTTTATGGTCCAGCCCAGTCTTCTCATTATCCTTATGAGAGATCTCACTAATGGGCTCAACATGGGTCAGATCCACTACATCCTCCTCCCCTTGAAGCCCATGCTGGTCCACGAGGATGGAAGCCTCTTCTTGGCAACCACTAGGATTGCGAAAAAGTGTGCCTCACGCGGATCTCTAGCAGAACCGTTGGATGAATTGTTATCCACGGTTGACATTGACTTGGGGCGGTGGGAACCAGCTGTAAAGCATTTATGCTTGTCAGTTGGCTGAACGGTCCTGATTGTCTCATTGGGATTGAGAGCATATAGCACTCAGTCTCCCCAAAAAATCGCAAGTAATATCTATTTTACCCCTCACTTATCCTGGCCTTTTCCCATTATACCCTTAAATGATACTCAATTTACAAAATGCTGCCACCCATGCTTTCAACGTTTCGTTTTCTCCCTAAATGTCTATATGACCGCTTCAAGAATCAACGACTATTCCCATATACTAACACGAGACTTTTCAGTGTGCTTTTTCCTCACTCGCACACTTCCTAGGAAAACTTCCCAGGAGGTCACCCATCCCAGAATTGCACCAAGTCAAGCATGCTTAACTGTGGAGTTCTTCCGATCCAGGCTACCGAAAAGAAGATGCATCTTGTTAGTATAGGTAGTACCAATTAATTCTTCTAAGCTATTTCAAACTGTGCAGTCTCACATCTGTACAGTCTTTGGAATCCCTCTCTTTCGGGTGTCGATTCGATTCATCCATGCATGTAATCCCCACGCTGGAAGCCTATCAGGAGCCGCTCCTTGTCCATGTCCTTTCGCACCGGCGATCACTCCCCGCCCTCGTCAGCACTCGGGATGTTACACTATAACTCCTCTTCCTTTCCCTGTAACTACCGTCCGCCACCGCCGCAACCTGCCGTTACCGGAAACCAACGCGTTGCAGTGCGGAAGTAGCAGATGGGTGCCGCAACGCGCAACTGAAGCGCGATAGCGAGCTAAAGCGGCACTATTTTAATCATAGCTAATACAATCTGATAAATAAATAAACTCTTCATATAAAAAATTACACCCAATTTAAAACATCAACTTCCAAACATGGAGAAAAATTTTAAGAAACTAAAAACATCTATAAACATTAGAAGAGTAAGTTCTCAAATCTAGAGCCATCAGTGGTTCTGATTTATGCCAGCCCAATAACAGAATGCAATCCATAACTCTTCCATCCCTCTCATGCAAAAATAGCTTTTTACTTTCACTTAACATGATTTAGAAATCCACAACAACTTGAGTGAACCCCAAAAGGTTTTATAAAAATAATTTACCTAAACTACTATAAGACCAATACCTCCTGTGATCTCTCACTTAACTATTATTACTTAAAAAAAAAACACTCCACTAGAATTGTATCCCACATCTCTGCACTCCCTCGCAATAAACTAACTCCCTCATCAATTAAGGATGTTTTAACAATTACTTTAACAAAAATTATTAAAAATTTTTATTATTTTAGAGGTAATCGTGGGTGCAATTTTTTCATATAAATGCATTATTACCATACAGGTTTCTAATTCTGAATACAACACAGCAAAAAGGCCAAATAACCACATACTTGCAGCTTTTGGATTCAATACCAAGACAGCTCTTAAACAAATAATACAGTACAGTGATAGAACTGACCTTCCATAGTTACGATCATAATCTGGATCACTACGATCCTTTTCCCTATCTCTGAAAATGGCAACTCGAGTAGAACTAATATCCCTACTAGTAGTGAATTTTTCAGAATCAGCCATAGGGTTCTTGCTAGTTTCATTCTCATCCTTGCTTAGTAAATAATTTTTCTCATCCATTGGGACCTGGGACAGAGTATTACCTGAATCATAACTTCTAGAGCTACTAAAGATTCGTGCTCGTGCCCGGTCATATTCCTCTTTCCTCTCCTCTACACTTCTCAGAGGATTGCCTTTGCCCCCAGCTTCATTGGCTTCACTTAAACTGGTTTTATTAGGCCTAGGCTTTATGGCAATTTTTATCTGCTCAGGTTTACCATTTTCCAATTGTTTGGCAGGTATTTCAGATAAGCAGACCACAGGATACCTGCTTTCTGCTAACTTTCTCACCATAATCTTAGTTCCCTGGCCATCTAAGCTGTTATCTTGAACCATTGTTTGCAAACCATAGTGTTGAGCAACACGATGAGCAGCCAGTCTGAGATAGGAAGAAGGGAAATGTTGAAACTCAAAATGCTGCTGATAAGCATTACCCAGAAACCTCTGAATATCCAGCTCCATCCGCAAAACTGAAGTTGAGGAATAAAGAATAGACAATGAAAAAGAAAAATATCATGATATATAATAATGGGGGAAACTGAAAACAAATAACCCAAAACACATCCAGAGAAGATATTAGTAGGGGAAATTACAGACATAACAAAATGAATGTTGACAAACATATGATCAAAGATAAACCTATTCATTTCCTAGAAAGCTCCTAAATCCTAATCCAAGAGTCCTCTACCACTCAAGCCCCAAAATACATAGAGAAGATTTCAGCCAGATGGCCCAAAATAGCTTATAAATATGGGGAAAATGTTTGTCCTTTTAAAGGATGGTCATTTTAGTTAAAACTAGTGTTTTTTTATCTAAAATTTAAATTTTTTTAAAAAAAAAAAAACCTCACTTTCTCCCCCATGATTTCCATCGTGTATCTCTTTCTCTCACTTAAAAGGACACAATTCTATGTCCATTAAAAGGACAAACACCAAATCCTATAAAAATATATAAAAATACAAGGAAAACAACAAATTCTCAGGCTCTATTCCTTTTGATACAAAATCCACATGACCATGATTTCCACATGTACAAAAGGAAACAAAAAGATAGATTTTGCTTGGAAAAGATGATTATAGTAATTGGGCAACGGTAGGTGATATCTTTCTAAAAATTCAAAGTATAAACATGCTACATTAATATTGAGATTTTTAACATCAGAAATTAAGCTTATTGAAGGGGAACCTTGGCACAATGGAGGGTATGGTCACGATGTAACCCAGAGGTCACAAGTTCAATTCATGTAATCAAACTCTTGCAAATACAAGATACAACTGCTTACTATAGACCCACACAATAGGTCTGAGCCTTTCCTAGATCTTGCACACAGTGGGAGCTTTATAGCACCTTTATAGCACCAATCTGCCCTTTTTTTTTAGAAATTAATCTGATTCTCTTATTATTCCAAATGAAACCATCAAATTTATATGGAGCAAACATAAGCCACTTACATTTTATCCTTTAGACAAAGAAGTTATCTGCGGTGAGCAAATGATCCTATTACAACAAGAAGCAAGCCTTATAATACTTGATTTGACCAAAGGGTAGTGGATTCGATTCCTAGGGAGGGTGAAGAGACTCAAACCTGAAACAAAACACTAGCTGGTATCTAACCCCCCCCAAAAAAATGCCTTATACTACTGGGTTAGATCCGCTACATGGACCAAATGATGCCATTGTGCTGTGTAAAAAACCACTCCCCGTTAAACCCGACTAGCGAGTGTGGGGTGGAGGAAATTCTTGTACGTAACCTTACCCTTGCATAATTGCAAAGAGGCTGTTTCCTGTGCCCATGTTTCAGTCATAAAACAGTTTTACCACTGCTCCGATTCGCCCCCTTTAATGCCATTGTGCTGTGTCATAAACCAAATTTCTGTAATATAAATGGGTGGAATTCAACACCCAACTACCATCTAGTTTCACTCACGGTAGCCCGGTAGACCAAATTTCTCATTCCCATTGAAACACCCCTAACATTGAACATCACATTCATAATCTTAATTTTATGTTAATCTCAATTATCACAATTGCATAAGATATTGCCAGAAGAATCCCAGATCTGACATGATATACCTATACCTAACCCAAAAATTAATAAAAATAAATAAAAGCAATTAGTTTCATATCTATAAAACCGAAACCCAAAATATATTTTATGAAAACAATCATAACCAAAAATTAAAAAAACGCTAAATCCACTTCAAGCAATTAATTTGCAGCATACCCATTAATCAGAACACTTTAAAAAAAAAAACGAACAACATAAAAAAAAAAGCGACAAACATCATGGTCTATGATAAGAGATTAAGAGAGACAGAGAGAGCACTAACTTGTGAGACGGTGACGAGGGTTCTGAAGAGCCTCAACCAAGAAAGGGTCAACCATTGACTCCTTATCCTCAAACCCAGAAGCGACATCGTTGGATACAGACGATGAATCCATGGTTACAACTCTCTCAAGCTTCCAGAATCTTCTTCCTCTTTTCTCCTCCTCTAATTCCTCCCGCTTTGATGAGGGGAAAGAAAAGGGTCAGAAAAAAAGAAGAGAAGGTGGAAGATTTGTACGTTACCATAAGATAAGGAAAGATATAGAAAACGCCATTGTTTTTCTCTCTCCCAATTTTATTTCTCTCTCCTCATAAGGAAAGAATGAGGAGGAGCAATATTAGAGGGAACATTGAGATTATATAGGTCCTCAAACCTTCAATGTAATAAAGACAAAGAAGATAAAAAGGGTCACGGTAATGTCTCTTTTGCTAGGGTTTGTTGGTGTGTAAGTAATATTTGTATTAAGGGTCACAAATGTCATATGATCAAATCCATTCATTTTTATTTATTTTTTACCAAATTTTTATTTCCTTAAAATATATACTTTTTTAAATGTCAATTAATGTCTGATGTCCTACTGGGTCTAATTGATTTAATTTCCGGATTAAATTCCTCGATCTTTTCCAAAAAGTTAGATTTTACTAACTTCATTTTGGAATTGAATTTTGCTATCATTATGTAATTCTCATGAATCAAACTTATGATTCTTGGGATAATATTACGGGAGTGAGGATATTGTAACTATAAAAAATTCTTACTATTAATTTACTATCTATCATATCACCATTGGATCAAAGAGAGAGAATATTAAAAAGTTTTTGAAGAAAGAGAAAATATTAATCTAATGGTGATTAGATAGGTAATAAGTTGGTAGTAAAAAATCTTGGTAGTGAGAATATCTCTCCTCATATTATGGACCCAATCTACGGGTCATAGTCCACAATAGGCAATTAATTAAGAGATAAAATTGTAACCAAAATCAAAATTAAGAGATGAAAAGAAATCTAAATATATATATATTCTAAAGTAAAACCATTTGTTGGCAAGTTTGCTGATGTGTCATCCTCTCATGCAATCTGAGCTTTGTGTTCACACTGCTTCATTTTAAATTTTTTCCTCTTATAGAAACTTTTTCAATTAAAATAAATTCATTTTAAATTAATTTTAATTAAAAGCATAATTAATTCATTTTGGTGAAAAAATGGTGCAGCTTGTATGTGTTCACTTTTTCAATGCAACTAAATCCCACTACCTTTAAATTATTTTAAATTAATTTAAATTAAAATCATAATTAATTGACTTTGATTTAAGGTGATGTAGCTTTAATTGCATTTCAATTTTTCAATGCATCCACATCCCACTACCTTTTGCTTTGGAAAATGTTGGGGTTATTGATTTTGTTGTTTTCAAAAAATATATTTAATCCATTAAGTGATGCTTCTTAAATAGCACAATGAGTTTTTGTATAAATAAGAAAGTGTTGTTTCTTCTTTTTTTTGGCTTGCCTGCATTTTCTTCTTCTTCATTCGTGTGTTTAGGGGTTGTTGTGTTGCTATTATTTTTCATTATTTTAGAAACAAATGCTTTGAATTCGTTTTCATTTTTTGTATACTGATTCTCTTTTATTTGTTTTCTAGGGCGGAAGGATGCTACTGTGAATGGTTACGTACGTATTTGTCAAAAGTTAAACACCAGTAACAACAATACTATAACATTCATCTTTTTCATTCATACTCATTCCTCAAGGTGAGGTATTTATAGTCACAAAACAGTTACAATCAACCTGCTAATAAATAGGATAAAATAACAACTCATCTAATAATCTAAACGGATATTTACAAAATCATAACAGTCTTACAATAATTTAAGACTAATTTCAGTTACATATTAATTTAAGACTAATTTCAGTTACATATTTTAACACTCCCCCTCAAGTTGGTGCAAAGATATTGATCATGCCCAACTTGTCTATTGTTTCTTGAAACACTTTTGTGGATCCAGCCTTGGTTAGCACATCGGCAAGTTGATTTTGAGAATTGATAAATGGAAAGTGGATTGTACCTTCATCTAGCTTTTCTTTTATAAAGTGTCTGTCAACCTCAACATGTTTGGTTCTATCATGCTGGATAGGATTGTGTGCAATATCTATGGCAGCCTTGTTGTCACAATGTAGATTCATAGGTTGGTTATGGAACAGACCCAAATCTTGCAGAACTTTTTTTATCCAAAGCAATTCACAAACACCCTGTGCCATTCCTCTATATTCTGCTTCTGCACTAGATCTAGCAACCACCTTTTGCTTTTTACTCTTCCAAGTAACCAAGTTTCCTTCTACAAATGTAAAGTATCCTGAGGTTGACTGCCTAGTTGTTTTGTCCCCTGCCTAGTCTGAATCACAGTAACCTTCAATGGAGGATATATTGGTTTTTTTAAATAATAAACCCTTGCCAACTGTTCCCTTTAAGTACCTCAAAATTCGAAATACTGCTTCCATATGATCAATACTAGGAGAATGCATAAATCTACTTACCACACTTACTGCATAAGCAATATCTGGTCGTGTGTGAGATAGATAGATCAGTCTCCCAACTAATCTTTGGTACCTTCCAATATCAGTAGCTATTTGGTCAGGATAAATACCTAGTGTGTGATTCATTTCCATAGGAGTTCCTGTTGGTTTGCAGTTCAGCATCCCTGTCTCTGTTAGCAAATCTAGAGTGTATTTTCTCTGTGAAAGAGATATTCCTTGCTTTGATCTTGAGATTTCGATCCCCAGGAAATATTTAAGTTCACCCAAGCTTTTCATTTCAAATTCGGTATTCAAGTGGTTTTCCAATTTCTCCATTTCTTCTAAATCATCTCCAGTGAGCACCATGTCGTCTACATATACTATCAGAGCAGTGATCTTTTCCTCTTTCCTCTTAATAAATAAAGTATGGTCAGCATTGCTTTGGCTGTATCCAAACTTTTTCATAGCTGTTGAAAATCTCCCAAACCATGCTCTAGGTGATTGCTTAAGGCCATATAATGCCTTTTTTAGTCTGCAAACTTTTGATTCATTTGCGGCTTCTATGTTGATTCCCGGTGGTATATCCATATACACTTCTTCCTCAAGATCCCCATTCAAAAATGCATTCTTTACGTCAAACTGTTTGAGAGGCCAATTTCTGTTTGCTGCAAGAGAAATAAGGATGCGGATAGTGTTCAACTTGGCTACAGGTGCAAAGGTGTCCTGATAGTCTATGCCATATTTTTGGGTGAACCCTTTAGCTACCAGTCGTGCCTTGTACTTGTCTATACTCCCATCAGCCCTTAGTTTTATTGTATATACCCACTTACATCCAATGCTTCTTTTTCCTCTAGGTAGATGAACCAGCTCCCAAGTTGAATTTTTTTGTAAGGCTTCCATTTCAGTATTCATTGCATTTTTCCACTTTGGGTCTCCAAGTGCTTCCTGCACATTGTTAGGAATGTATACAGCAGATAACTGATTTACAGATAAAGCATATGAGTTAGATAACCTATGAGTGGATACATAATTGTTTATGGGGTACTTAGCCTTAGCCTGTAGGTCAGGTTCATATACTTTCCTAGGAATTCCTTTAGTTGGTCTTAGAGAGTATCTATTTGGAGGTTCTGTTTGAATGTCCAGAGGTGAGAGAGATGTAGTTGGTTCAGACATTACCTCAGTATTGGAAACATGAGGCTGTTCAGGATCATCTCTGGATGAAGAGTTGGTTATTGGAGCTAGTTGTGGGTCTTCAGCTTGTGACTCTATTATTCGGTCTTCAGGGGCTGTATTGGTGCTTGTTGTATCCAAGTTTGGTGTACCTTCAAATGGATTTAAATTTGAGGGAGGAAAAATTTTGAGAAGTACTTCTCCTCCAATTTGAGAAGAGGAGGTCTCGCCCTGAGGAGAAGAATTGATTTCTCCCCCTGAAAAAAAAGGTATCTGTTCATGAAAAGACACATCCAAGGTAACATATAACTTATGCAAAATAGGATCAAAACATCGATATCCTTTCTGAGTTTCCGAATATCCTACAAACACACATTTTGTAGCACAAGGATCTAATTTGTGACGTAGGACTTTTGGTGTATGAACATAGGCACAACATCCGAAGACTCTAGGCTCTAGATTAGGAACATGAGGAATTAAGAAATGGGATTCAAGTGTTTGTTGAGGTGTTTGAAAATTCAGAACACTAGATGGTGTTCTATTAATCAGATAGGCAGCAGAAACTAATGCCTCTCCCCAAAATCTCTTAGGAACATTCATGCCTAGTAAAGAAGCTCGAACAACCTCTAACAAATGCCTATTTTTTCTTTCAGCTAGGCCATTATGTTGTGGTGTATACGTGCAAGATGTTTGATGTTTGATGCCATTTTCAACTAAGAAGGAATTAAAATTCTGACTGGTGTACTCAGTGCCATTGTCAGTTTGTAAAATTTGAATTTTAGACTGGTACTGAGTGAGAGTCATAGAGTGGAATCTTTTAAAAACATTCAAGACTTCAGATTTGTGTTTTAAAAGAGTAACCCACGTTAGTCTGGTACATTCGTCAATAAATGTAACAAAGTAATGTGCTTGAGAGAGCGATGATTCCCTAGATGGGCCCCAAACATCTGAGTGAATAACTTGAAAAGGAATAATACTTTTATTGAGACTGGGAAAATAGGGAACACGATGGCTTTTGGCCATTTCACATGTGTTACATTTAAAATCAGACTTATTGAAAGACGAAAAAAACTTGGGAAACAATTTTTCCAAATAAGTAAGGGAGGGATGTCCTAATCTATTATGCCATAACCAGATAGATTGAGCAGCTTTATCAACAGCAGTATTGGAAGACTGGACCGAAAGAGAAACTGATGTCTGAGTTGTCTCCAAGAAGTACAATTTACCACGCCTAACACCATAACCAATTTTCATCCGTGTTGAGATGTCCTGAAAAATACAGCAATCAGGGAAAAAAGAAACAGAACATTTCAAGGAGTCAGTGATTCTGGAAACAGATAACAGATTAAATTCCAGAGAAGGAACCACTAAAACAGAATCTAAAGAAATATCTGGAGTTAAAGAAATAGATCCTTGGCCAGTAATCGGGGAGGTATCACCATTTGCTGTGGAGATAAAAGTTTGAGTGCAAGGTCCACAATTATGCAACTCAGAGGGATCTCTAATCATATGATTGGACGCACCTGTGTCAATTACCCACGCATGATTTCTAGACAACGTGGAAAAAACAACTGGTTCATCAAAATTACCTTGATGAGCAACGAAGGTAGTAGAGGGAACAGAGGAATCAGATTTTGTGGAAGGAGGACCACCAACAGGGATCTTCTGGCGGGGCTGTTTGTTGAAGTCCCACCATTCAGGGTACCCAATAATTTCAAAACACCTTTGTTTTGAATGTCCAGCAGCACCACAATGGGTGCAAGAGAAGTGATTCGATTTTGCAGTAGAAGAGAACTTACGGGGCTTCGAAGCTGTAGATGATGGGAGTGTCAGCAACGCCGTGTTGTCCGAGGCAGGATTAGAAGATGCCATTGTCTGTCTCTGTGTGATCTCGCGACGGACGAACGCATAGGAGCCCTCCAGATCCAGTTTTGGTTCTTTGCGAAGTATTTCGCCTCGAAGATGGTCGAACTCAGAATCCAAGCCACTAAGAAAGATGTGAACCCTCAACCGAGCCATGGCTGAGTGGAGATTAACAATTCCGTCAACGGTAGATGCCTGAGTATTCGTTCGATGATCGATCTCCTGGAAAATGGCAAGCAGCTCATTGTAATACGTGGCCAGAGGGCGACCTTGCTGTTTGGTGGAGAAGGATCTCTGATTCAGTTCGAAAAGACAAGTTTCATCCGATGCATCATAGTACGTTCGTTTGCAGGCCTCCCAAATCTCAGAGGCAGTCTCCAACCGTAAGAACCGGGTCATCAAAGAAGGGGTCATCGAATCAATAAGCCAGCTTTTGACCCTTTTGTTTTCCGTAACCCAGGAATTGAATAGGGGATCTTCTGGTGACGGTTTAGAGGTTGCTCCGGTGAGATATCCGGTTTTGTTGCGTGCCCCAATCCTCATATCCATCAACTGGTACCACAGAGGGTAATTGGTTTCATCCAGAACGATGGTCACAGGGAAAGAAGAGGAATCTTGTTGGATGATGATGGGGTTAGGATTCGGTGGTGGGACAGTGGCTCTGCTAGGGTTAGAGTTTGGGAAAGTGGTTTCTGTTTCTAAGGAAGTGAGGTTGAGGTTTTCCATCGTAGGTAGGGAAAAAAAAGAAAAAGAAAATTGTTTGGGGAATTATGGTGGTGGGGAACGTACGGTGGGTTAATGTGAGGATAAGTAATTGTGTGGCTCTTTTGATACCATGTCAAAAGTTAAACACCAGTAACAACAATACTATAACATTCATCTTTTTCATTCATACTCATTCCTCAAGGTGAGGTATTTATAGTCACAAAAACAGTTACAATCAACCTGCTAATAAATAGGATAAAATAACAACTCATCTAATAATCTAAACGGATATTTACAAAATCATAACAGTCTTACAATAATTTAAGACTAATTTCAGTTACATATTAATTTAAGACTAATTTCAGTTACATATTTTAACAGTATTTAACGTCTTTCATGTTGTTCGAGGGAGATTTTGTTGGCTTTTTTGGCTGCTGCATGAGTTCTTCGATTTTTTTCTTCATTCCTGTATGTAGGGGTTGTTATATTGGTATCATTTTCAGTTTCTTTATAAACAAAAGTTATGAATTCGTTTTCATTTTTTGTATACTAATTCTCTTTTTTTCGTTTTATACGGTGAAATTTTTCATGCTACTATGGATGATTATTTATGTATTTAGCGTCTTTCATGCTGTTCAAGAGAGATTCTGTTGCTTTGTTGTTAACGGTTCGATTTATTTATGCTTGCAATAATTCAATATGGTTTGTGAAATTGTTTGTGTTACATTATTGAGTTTTTGTAGTGTTACATTGAAGTTTCGTGGTGTTATTAAGTTTCTATTGATATCTTTTTGATTACATCTTTTGTAGGATTATCTTTTGGAGCAATATATCTTGAAGAACATATGCGTTTTGGAATATGAATCCAATGTTTTTATAGTTGAATGAAACCGCGGCTGGTTTGGTTTGGCTAGCTTTGGATATGGTGCCGTAAAAGGCAATATAGTTCAAACTACTTTATGATTCATCAACTATATAAGTTTTTGGCTTTGTTTGGTCATTTTGAAAAATTCGCAATTTGTAAGTGAACCCAACTATGCATGTTTTTGGATAATAGGCAATTCGCGCAAGGAATTCAGTTTTTCCACTCCTAAAATCCTAATATTATGCTCATGGTCGGCTACATGTGTCGTTGCATAATTCCTAAGACGATGGGAATTCAGTTTGACTGAGTGAACATGGTGAATCTTATCATATATATGGTGCTATTTGTTTAAATATTTGAAAAGTATTATAATTCATATGTAGACGTCATTTATCATAGTTCTTCATATGTAATTTTGATTTTTAAACTTTTTTTTACATTATTATTCAACTATAAGATTTTGTCACATACTAAGCATAGTCTTGGGAAGGATATAAAGCAGTTATAATCTTTTGCATAGTTGATGCTTCAATAAAAAGTCAAGGGTTTTAAAGAACAAGTAAACTGATTACAAAACTAGTGGCATTAAATATCAAACGGGTAAATCTACGCTCTTGAGATAAGTAATGGTTACTACCATTAATTAATCAATATTCAAAAATATTTAATGCATGTCCATTTTTTTATTTTTTATTTTGGTATGCCATGCATGTCCATTTTAATTATTAAAAAATAATTAAAATCCGACTAAAAAATTAAATCTTTATAAACACAATTAAATTTTCACTATCTATTGAACCTGATTAGAAGAAGAAGATATGGATTACCCTATTTTAGTTTTTTCAATTTTGCAGCTTCCTATTTTCTTTTTTCTTTTTTTTCTTTTTTTTTTTTTTTTGTATATGTACCATGCAATTGTGGCAATTGTGTCTTCATACTAACCAAAAGAATATATATTTTTCTCTTTTTTATTTTTTCCCCACGAACATAATTACTAATATTCTTTTTATATCCAAAAAAATTAATAATTTTCCTTTACATAGGACTACTTTTATGATGTATCCTTCGTATAACTTGCCAACAGAACGCTTAAACTCCTATAACACAAATCCATTAGATAAATATGTGATTAAAAAATCAAAAATAAAATAAAAGAAAGAACATATGTGGGCGGAAAATACTTTTATAATTGTACGATGGAAATTATTTCACTTCAATATATATATATATATATATATATATATATATATATATATATATATATATTTTTACTTTGACCATTATGTTCTCATCTAAAAATATAATTTTTTTGGGAGCTTCTTCTATGTATAATCATTATTTTAATTGACTGAGCTCATTTTAATAAAGAAAGTTTTAATAGTTAATTCTATGAACATCAAAATAAATTGGTTAAAATAATTGGAAAAAAATAATTTGTTTTCAAAAAAAAAATTGGAAAAAAAGGCAAAAAAAAATTTTAATTTGTTTTTAGATTATAATTTCATTTTTTAAATTATACATGGCTTTAAAATATAAATCAAGTATAATATATTATTTTTAACATCTTTAATATTTTAATTAAGTATAATAAAAGATTATTAGTGAATAAAATACTGTATTAAACTATTGATATTTTTAAAATTAAAAATATTCAAAAATTTCTCTACTTTCTACTTTGGGTATTTTCAAGACTATTAATAATATGGATTACTAGCACCTCTACTTTTTGCATTGGAAATTGATAAGGCTATTATTAATATGAATTATTAGCAAATTTTTTTGATAAGCGAATTAGTAGCAATTTAACACCATTACTTTCTACATTGGAAAAATATTAAGACTATTAATAATATGGATTATTAGGGGGTTTTATCTATGAGGCCATAATATTCATCTAACACTTTGAGTAAAATTTTCTGCACCCTGCAAGCATTATCTTATCAATTAGGTTTCTCTAATTATACCTGATTAAAATCCACATCGACAGAAAAAGGTAACAGAACACTTAAACTTCAATATTTTTTTTTTACTTTGACCATTATGTTCTCATCTAAAAATTCATTTTTTTTTCTGGAGCTTCTTCTATGTATAATCGTTATTTTAATTGACTGAGCCCATTTTAATAAAGAAAGTTTTAGTAGTTAATTCTATGAATGTCGGAATAAATTGGTTAAAATAATTGGAAAAAAAAGGCAAACAATATTTTTAATTTGTTTTCCAATTATGATTTTATTTTATTTTTTAAATTATACATGACTTTAAAATATAAATCAAGCATAATATATTATTTTTAACTTCTTTAATATTTTAAGTTAAGTATAATAAAAGATTATTAGGAATAAAATACTGTATTAAACTATTGATTTTTTTTAATATTAAAAATATTCAAAAACTTCTCTACTTTCTACATTGGATATTTTCAAGACTATTAATAATATGGATTACTAACACCACTACTTTTTGCATTGGAAATTGATAAGGCTATTAATAATATGAATTATTAGCAATTTAATACCATTACTTTCTGCATTGGAAAATATTAAGACTATTAATAATACGGATTATTAGGGGGTCTGCCCTTTGAGCAAAATTTGTTGCACCCTGCAAGCATTTTCTTATTAATTAGGTTTCTCTAATTATACCTAATTAAAATCCACATGCACAGAAAAAGGTAACAGAACACTTAAACTCCTATAACACAAATCCATTAGATAAATATGTGATAAAAAGTCAAAAATAAAATAAAAGAAAGAACGTATGTGGGCGTGTACGATGGAAATTATTTCACTTCAATTTCTTTTTTTTTTTTTTTACTTTAACCATTATGTTCTCATCTAAAAATACAATTTTTTTGCTTATTCTTCTATGTATAATCGTTATTTTAATTGACGAAAAAAAGAACGTTTTAGTAGTTAATTTTTTTAGTTATAATAATTGCAATAAAAGGAAAAAAAAATTAATTTTTTTTCAAATTATAATTTTTTCTTATTTTTTTTGAAATTATACATGGCTTTAAAATATACATCAAGCATAATATACTATTTTTCACTTCTTTAATATTTTAATTAAGTATTATAAAAGATTATTAGTGAATAAAGTATTGTATTAAACTTATTACCAAAAAAATACAGTATTAAACTATTGATATTTTTTAAAATTAGAAATTTTCAAAAATTTCTCTACTTTCTACATTGGACATTTTCAAGACTATTAATTATGGATTACTAGCACCACTACTTTTTGCATTGGAAATTGATAAGGCCATTAATAATATGAATTATTAGCAATTTAACACCGTTACTTTCTGCATTGAAAAATGTTAAAGACTATTAATAATATGGATTATCGTGTCTATTGAAATTTTGATTAAATAGAATATAAAAAAAGGGAAAAACATATATCCTTTTAAAGGATATAAGTTTATATCATTTTAGATCCCAACTGTTGATTCCGTTCATCAACGGTTATAATCTATTGGGTCAAACTTAATGAGTTAAATTTATTATTAATTAATTAATAATTTTGACCCAATAAATTATAACCGTTGATAGACGAAAATCAACGATTAGGATCTAAAATGATATAAAATTATATCTTTTAAAATAACAGATGTTATTCTCATAAAAAATGATTAAACATGTGAAATAATTAATTTATAAATTATAATAAAAGTTTAAGAATGACAAAGTAGACTCCCAAATAAATAATTAATAGTAAGATTAAATAAGATATTGATACATGGAATAATAAAAAATAGTATCCTCTAAAAAATGTATTAATTCATATTTATTTTGTTTTCTAAGAGAATATCTTTAATTTACTTTATGAGGCTTTGGAAGATTTTTAACAATAACTTTTTCTTTGATTAGCGAGAAGAACAGTATTTTTAAATAAAGGTATTATATATGTGATAAAAAATTAAAAGAAAAAATATATATAACTAGAATAAAGTTATATATAATAAGAGTTCGTTTTTTCTACGGTTACTGTAGATAAATTATTTGCGGTAAGTCCAAATACGACATCGTTTTGCGCGAAAATCATGGTATTTTTATAATTTTAATTTATTCATATTTATAATTTTTTAAAATTTCAATACCAAAATGACGTTGTTTTGAGAATAAATACAAATAAGTTATCTGCGATAACTACAGGAATATTTTTCCCATATAATAAACCTAAATTTAATATAAAATTATAGATTAAACAAAAAAAATTAACAATTAAAAATATGTATAGTTGATTAAAAAATAATTTAAATTCGAAATTTAAATAAAAAATAAGAAATGACATATCTATATCTACACTTAAGGAAAATCATTATTTGGCAAGTTGCTGACGTATCGATATTTCCTTCAATGCCCACTTTGTGTTTACATTACAAATCACTTTAATTTTTTCCACTTTTAGAAATGTTTCAAATTTGAATTTTTTATTTGATAAGTGGGAAAAAATTTCAGCATTCATTACAAAATATTTCACTTTTCAAATTTAAATTTTAAAATTTGAACCTGATGTGTGAGAAAATAGGTCATCATTCATTAAAAACATAAAATCACACTAATTTCTGAATTGGAAATTGAGACTATTAATTTCGCTACATTCAAGAAAAACTATATTAACAATGAAACTACTTTAAAATGTTTCCTATTTACTAAGTTTCTAAATTCAAAATTTTAATTCAAATTTTTTATTCTTCCACTTCTTGATGCATTGAAAATGGTTAAGTCTATTAATGATATTTATTATTATACCTAAAAAAAAAATTCTACATGGTAATTGTTAACCCTATTAATATCCTTTATTGAACTTAATTACTAAAAAAATATTATTTTGTGTATAAATACGATATCTGTTACTCGGTCATTTCATTTAGTAATTAGCTTTTGTGCACATGTTTATTATCTTCTTTGTCTCTTTATCTTCTCAAGTTTTTCTTCTATTAGATGAATATGTAATAACCAATATAAAAAATAAAAAATTGTAATTAAAAGAAAATAATAATTTTTTAAAAATATGTAAAATGAATACAAAATATTGTAAATTTTAAATTTAAATAAACAAAATGACATTACGATTTTGAAAAAAAATTATAAAAATTTAATCACTATAAAAATGAATGACCTTTAAGTAACCAGTGACCATCCAATTCGTGCATCGTAAAAAGATGTTTCTCATTAAGTATTTTACATACTATTTTGATGTTTTTCACTACTTTCTACATAAAAAATTGCTAAGCCTATTGATAATTTTATTTTTTATAGATAGCCTTTTAATAATATTTATTATTAAGTCTATTATGTGGAAAAGTATTTAATATTCAAATATTAAACTTTTTAAATTTGAATTTTGAACTTGAAAGGTGGAAAAAGAGTTCAACATTTGATATTTTTGAAATTGAAAAAAGATATATATAATAAAATTTCAATTAAATATAAAATTATGGATCAAATAAAAAAATATTTAAAATTATAAAAATATATGCATAGTTAATAAAAACAATTTAAAATTGAAATTTAAATAAAAAAATGAGAAATGACATATTTATACTTTAAGAGAAAATAAATTAAAATTTTAACTTAAAAAATAATACAAAAAAAGGTTTGCGTACAAGGATCTTTATTTAAAAAAATTAAAATTAACATTTTAAATATACATGCATAATCAATATAAAATATTATAAATTAAAAAGTATAAAAAATTTATTTTCAGTCTACGTAAAATTTATAGTCGATTTCTCAAGCAAACTTTTCTCTTTTGTATGTTTTCCAATTAACATTACTTTTAGTTGACCTACTAAGAGCCTATTTAGCATCTTATTTTTTTTTTTTCAATTAATGAAGAGCTTTTTTATACATTATGTTTCAAGAGGCACAAGTAAACAATGTGAATGATTCCTCCAACAAATTTTGTTTGTTGTTGTCCTAAAATTCATGTTAACCTAACAACTTTTTACATGGGATGTCTTTTCGAATTCGTAAAAGATAATAATTTATTGAGCAAGAGGGGAGTAAAAAGCAGTTGAATAATTGCTAGCTGCAAGTGTGATGTGGACTTGATATAAATGAAACAGTAATTATTATACCTGTTATAATTAATTGGTATAAAAGTACCCAATAGTCGGGAGAACTTAATAGACATGATTATTGCACGCAAAGAATAGTAAGTTAAAGGTCTTTGTTTATTAATATAGGCCTCCAAATTGCAGCATTGGAAACGACAAGCAAATTTATAAATATAGATTTTTATGTCTATTTATTGCGGTTGCCATAAATCATGTAGATTAACATAGCCAGATGTAATATAGCATTGGTAACTGGTGTATATAAAGAAAATTGCTTATTTCAAAAATTCACTAAGTATATACTTTACTAATGATTAATTAAAAAGATGTTACATCATTTTACCTATATATTTTTATATAAATAATGAAAACAACTTTGCTTTTTTGTTTTGTTTTAGTAAATACAAAATGTTGTTTTAAGTGATAGCTTATATAAAATACTGATAGTTAAAGATGGCAAAATGGGCTCGGCCCGAAGGGCCGGCCCACTTCTCCCACCAACACTTTTTTTCTTCTTCATATTTACTGTTTAACAAACTCATCTTTGTGTGGCTAAGGTCATTGAATTTATTGCTGATAGTTAAATGTGGCAAAATGGGCAAAGTCTCGAGGGCCGACCACCAGCACAGTTTTTTTCTTATAATTATTGTCTAACAAACCCGTCATTGTGTAGCTAATATCATTGAATTTACTGCTGATATAAGAAATATGTAGAGTTGATAAACAATAATTTAATTTAATATATAAGAAATAAATTAAACTTTCATTCTTTTGATGTAATAGTATAATTAAAATAATTTCCTATGTCGTGAATAAATAACTAGAAGCTTTTATTTGGAGAATGTGCGTAGCCTTCTATGCATATTTCCCGCTACTTTCTGTATGAAAAATTGTTAAGCCTATTAATAATATTTATTATTATGTCTATTGGATGAGAAAATATTTAATATTTAAAATTTAAACTTTTTAAATTTGAAATTTGAACTTGATAAGTGGGAAAAGAGTTCAGCGTTTAATGTTTCTCACTACTTTCTGCAAGGAAAATTGTTAAGCATATTAATAATATGGGGATGTTATACTTTCAACCTCTTTTTTTTACTACCTCTTACTACTAAATCTTAACCATAGATTTCCGTCAATCTCACGATTGTAATTAGATGAATATGTAATAACCAATATAAAAAATTCATTAATTATTAATTTCCAAGAAATTATGATCGTTAGATTGGCAGAAATCAATAGTTAAAATTTGGTAGTAAGAGGGTAAGAAAAATAAGTAGTAAGTATAACCTTTTCCAATAATATTTATTATGTATGTTGAACTTAATTATAATACCTATTAGGATTAATTATGAAATTTGGAAAATAGATATATATAATAATTTCAATTTTAATATAAAATTATAGATTAAATGAAGAAAATATTTATAATTATAAAAATATATATATAGTTGATAAAAAATAATTTTAATCTGAAAACACGGTTAGATAATATTAATAGTATTTATTAATATTATGTTTATTGGGCTTAATTATTATACCTATTAGGATTAATTAATTTTTCTGCTCCGAAAAATTAAAGAAACCAAACATTATTTTGTTAGAAGTTTTAAAAATTAAGTTATACCAAAATAATATTTTAATGCTATTTATGATTCCATATTTCCAACCTATTGAGTAGTTGACTTTAGTTTATAAAAAAAAAGTGTAGTTGACTTTATAAAGGTGTTTCTAAAATAAAATATATATTTAGGAGCTTATAATAATTAAATAATTTTTCATAAAATCTAAAACCTAAGTAAAGTAGCTTCAATATTTTGTAAAAAGTTTAAAAATAACTTCTAAACAACGTGCATATTTGCCCCCTAAATTGGTAAATGTTGCCATGTTAAACGAGCTCCTAATGTCTTTGATTACAAGTGAAGAAAAAATATATCTGAGTTCAAATAATGTTTTGAAGCAATATAATAATTCTGAACTCGAGGATGCTGAATTCTCTCGTGTGATTTTAAACACCTTCTCATGTTCAAGAATTCCTAACCATAAATTCTCAGAAGGTTAATGTGCCTGTTGAGAAATATTGATCAATCAAGATGTTTACGCAACAACACAAGATTGTTTATTTCAAGATTAAGCAACTGAGTTGTTGAGGCAAATGTTCTTACAAGAAGCAACATAGGACAAACAATTCAAATACCTAAAATGACAATGAGCCCATCAAGCCATGCATTCCCTGTAAATTTCCAAAGAAGACAATTTTCCCTGGTCGTTTCATTTGCAATGACTATCAATAAAAGTCAAGGACAGTCACCTTCTCATGTTGGTGTTTATCTCCCTAAGCCTGTCTTCACTCATAGGCAATTATATGTTGCACTATCAAGTAAAGAGCAAACATGAATTGAAAATTTTAATACTTGATGATGATGAGAATGTTATAAATAGCACATTTAACATTGCCTACAAGGAAGTATTTCAAATATTAATTTAGTTGTTTTGGTTCTGCATAATTGTAGTAAAGCAGATACTTGGTATGTGCTTAAATTATCTCTCCAATGATTACTACTGATTGACTCTCAATTAAAAAAAAATTGATACAGTTTTTTTATTATTATACAAGGGTGTTGATATATTTTCTGATTTACGTATTTATTTAGTCTGATTATTTCCTTCATGTTAAGCAGAAAATTTAATTTTTGTCTTCATGAGTCTTAATTTATTTTATTTTGAAGTACTGTTGAATCAATGAAAAATATTGAAGACTAATATAGAGGAGAAGGTTTATTTTCAACATTTTTCATAGTTTTTTTTGTCAGCGTATTTGTTTTTTTCATGTTTTTTTTCTTTTGCCTTTGTAGGGTGCTGTTCATTGTGATGTATAGTATTGGCGCAAGAACTTTGACTCATTTTTTGATCATTTCTATTTGGTAAGACAATATGCATCTCATCACTATTGCTGTTGTATGCATTGCTGTATATGAACCTATCTTATTGTTGATTGGGTACATTTACGATTGGTAATAATTGTTCTGGATAGCATTGAGCGCAAAGAACTTTTTCTCATTTTTTTGATGATTTCTCTTTGGTAGGACAATTTGTATCTCATCACATTTGCTGCTGTATACATTGCTGTATATGAAAATAATCAATTATAGAGTACATAACTATATTTTATTTGCATAATAATTGATGTTTCTTAATTGCAGAATTTTATTTGTGATAGATACTTATAAAGTTCTATGTGAGTGTTGTAACTTTTTCACATCCCAAGATAGCACAAAATACTGACACGGTTCTTTCTTTTAGCGATTAACCAACGACAGATGCCGGCAAATTTTTTGATCTTTTTCCTCCGTGCATCGCACGGGTACTGCACTAGTAATATTGTCTAATAAGATATAGGAAAAAGTGTTTATCATTTTAAATAATATAATTTTGTGTCATTTTTTAATAAAACTATGTCGTTTTAATATGTTTTGTCATTTTATCTTTTTAACAAAATTAGGAAGAAAAAAAATGGAGAAAATAGAATTCTTGGATTTTTATCGGATAGAATTCTTTTCTTATCTTTCTTAGGTAATTAGGTCAAATTTATGGGATCTAACTAGACGCCACTGAACAGTAATTCTTGGATTTTAAATATGTTTTTTTAATATGGATCGTACATGGACGATAGTTGGAGTCGGTGGCTCAACTAGGGTTTCCACAATCTGGGATCCTGGGGAAGAGGATCAAGCTGGCCC
>JAVKPL010012185.1:0-2500 GCA_032173675.1 Gastrolobium villosum | reverse complement strand
GTTCACTGCAATTGCATGAATGTTTTCATTCACCATAGGACTTGCCTGTGTTTTAATCTTACTCATGTTGTTTTACAAGGGCGAGTAGGGTTTGCAAGAAATGGAAACAAGGGGTGATGGAATCTTTGGCTCAGAGATAGAATCTTAGCTTTGCTGGTTGGGAGATGGATGATGACTCCACCACTCACCTGGTTTGTCATGCCTACAACCTCACTAAACTGGATATGTATGGCTTTTGTTTTGTTTTCTTCCGCTTCTTTTTTAATTTCCTAATTATAATTGTATGCCCCTTTGTAATTATTGATGATACAGTTTTGGTAAAATGTTTCTGTGATATTCCCTTTGATGGTCTTTCTTAAGCATCAAAATTGAAAGTTTTGTTTTGATTTTCAGAGCTTTCGAGGTGAATCATAAATACTCAGTTTATAAATTTTGATTGTATGAGGAATTGAATTGGTATGATAATGGCATCTTCCTCTGCTATTTCAAGTTCGGGAATAAACTAGTATTTGGAGAAGGTAGATAACAAGTTTCTTATTGTTAAGGGGTAGCCGGGTAGTTGACCACTATGGACACGCTGCTTTATTTGAAAGCATAGCCGGATAGTTTAATGGGAATCTGGTAGAGTTTTAAATTCTATGTAAAGGTTGCTGATAATATAGTTGAATGAAGAAAGTTAATAACTGCATACCTTCGTCCATTAAGAAGCAAAAAAGTTTAATTGAATTATATAGTTGGAACAGGTTCCATAAACTCATCAAAGATTCATGCACCTTTTTTGTTGAATGAAGGATGCTACAAAAGGCAGGATGGGTAAGTGGGCATGAGAAATGAAGTGACTTTTGTCAGTTAGAGTTAATTAAAAATTTGAAGTACTTAAGATTTTTAGAATCATGCTTTAAAGGGTCGTAGGAGATAGGCTCGTGGGTTAACATCACTTTAATCCCAAAGAGTTAAGGTTGACAGTCCATGAACCCAAGTAAAAATAAGAAAAGATTGATGAAAAAGAAATAATTTGGAAAAATAATGTATATAGAGAATTTTAAATGTAGAGTGCAGAATTACGTATGAAAAGAACAGGGTTCTTTTATTAATTGATAAAGTGATTATTCAAATACATGGAAAGATAATGTATATACAGAAGTGGAATGTTATAGTAACCACACCACACTAACACCTTTTTTTTTTAATTGAAGTTATATTCACGGCTTTGATTTCTTACACTAATTAACCAATGCAGTAGCTCTAGACCTCTGGTCACATTAGCAAATTACCATTGGTGTATTTGGGATCGGATCAAATAATCATACACCTCCTAGACCCTCACTGAACCATGTACTATCATTTGGTCTGGAATTGACCTCGCCAAATTAGTAACATTTATTAATTCTAAAATTTAATACCCCAATGCAAGTGAGCGGCTTACCCAAACCCCAATAAATACTAAATAGTAATCTTTCACTTTAATAAAACCTATATAGCTAGCTAGTAAATAAGTAAAATATTGGTATAAATATATAGAACCTTTGTGTAAATAAAAAATAAGAAAAGGTCTAAATAAGCTTTTTTTTTAATATTATTTTTGTTACTCACAGGATTTGGAAGAATTGGGTGTAACAAAAAAATATTAATATATCATTATTATAAAAGTTGGTGTTTAATGAGTGGTAATATTTCCAAGAATTTCTGTTTTTTATTCATTTGTCTGTGCTGTGTGACTCAGGAACCAGAGGAGATCCCTTGGACTGAGACTGGAGCTGAAATTATTGTTGAGTCCACTGGAGTTTTCACAGATAAAGAGAAGGCCGCTGCCCATTTGAAGGTTTGTATTTCTGTAGCTACCTTTTTTTGTTGTTGATTTTTCCATTATCTAATATTGCGTTATTCTATTGTAATTGTTGTATATGACTTATTAGTATCGTATGGACTATGTTTCGTTTGCAGCTTATTGCTTAAACTTGCCTGTAGTTTGCTGTCTAGCTTTCTTGTACTTAGGCATCTCATTTATTCCTATTTTTCAAACATGGATGTGATATCAGGATTTGTTGTTACTTGTCAGTGTGTGTTTACATGACTATTCTAAAAAATACTGAACTTGTATTGGAACCAATAAATTTTGTTTTTAATAGAGCCTATTGGCATTTGTTTATCCATCTAGCAAACCCATATAAGGTTGGGTTTTTCTTTTGGGTGAGAATCGACTCGCATATATTTGGTGGTGTTATGCAGATTTTGTTGTTAATGAAAAATCTCACTGTCAACTTTTCTAGCTCTGACTTTGATCCCCGGTAAGTTGCAAAAGTCGATCATGTTCTATTTGAATTTGTTTGTCATGTTTGGTGAATAGTCTTCATCGTGGTTTGAATGGATTCATCAAGATGAAATGCCAAATCCACATATATTTATCTGGCCTTCCTATCTGTAGGATATGTGGGTCCTTCTCCTTGGTGTTTTATTATTTTGAGCAAAACACCAAAGTTTCATGATTACTTATTTAATT